>CM034153.1:158060454-158242954 GCA_019776745.2 Taxus chinensis | reverse complement strand
ATCATGACACGTGTCACAGGAGGAAAAGTCAACGTTTGGTCCGGAAACTTCAAACGGCCATAACTTTTGACTCCGAGCTCCGATTTTGATAAAATTGGACTTTCTGGAACGAGCACGACGTCCTCTACGCCACAAAAACTGGATTTCTTAATTTTAATGAGGGTAGATATATTTAAATAAAGGAAACATGTTCGGCTCCACTCAGTAAATGCTCTTTCCCGTCAAATGACAGAAAACGCCTGCCAGGCCCAAAATAGCTGCCCGCACTCAGAAGGCCATAACTTTTGCATTTCTCAACGAAATCGCACAAAATTGGTACCGTTGGAATCGTGGTTCCGAGCCCGATGCACAGCAATCAAGAAATTCTAGATTTGATCAGAAATTGATTGAGATTTTTAAGAAAACGTGGCCGGGTTCAGAACAGTGTTTTATTTGGTAGCTGGGAGTGCAATTAAGAGGCATGGTCATCATTCTTTCTCTGTTGCAGCACATGGGACAGTATGGGGAGCCTTTTGCAAGTAATGTATACCCATTCCACTCAATTTAATGCCTCTTACAGGTGGTTGAAGGACAGATTTCGGGATTTCCATTTTCCCTTCTCTTTTCCTTCTCATTTTTCTATAAATTGGAGTGTTGGGCTCATTGTAAAGGGAGAGTTTTTGGGTAACAAAGCTCTGTCAAAATTGCTTTGTGAAGCCAGTGTGTTGCAGGCCCTTGTAGTGGACTCCTTGCATGGTGATCCAGGCCCTTATCTTGTAATAGATTGAACTGTGCATATCATGAAGCAATAAAATATCAGTTTGTGGATATATCTTCCCCTGCTGTGTTTCCTTGCATTCTTCTTGCCCCTTTAATCTTTCTACAAGTATATTGTGTCTATTTATTATGTTCTTGCAGGAATTCATTATCATTGTGTGTGCTTGGAATATTGCTGTAAATGCATTTTGCTGGATTATGGTGAACTGTCATCACCTCTTCTAGTGTGCACTTTGCCTCTGTATTTCACACATTTGGAGATTACTCTCACACCCTCTTTTCTGGTGTATCACCGCTTTAGTGTAGGCTTTCATTTTATGCATTCTCTCTCTCTGGTCCCTTGGAATTTTAGGTTAGAATAGCTAGTTTCTCCTGCATTAGAGTAGATTGTGGCAGGTAGTTTAGGAGCAAGAACCAGCTTTCTCTGGAGGTCTATCTCAAGTAGCAAGTCCCACAACTTGGAGATAGTACCCATGTTATCCAATCACACTGGATGCTCAGAGTGATCAAACTAGAAATCTGATCAACATCCAGGGGTGCTGTGATTCGGTGATAACAGTTCTGGCACGCCCGGTGGGACCTAGAGGTCTTTAATTTCATTGCAACAAGATTGATGTGCACTTGTTGTAAGTTCCAGATTTGAATGAGCTTTAAAATCGCACATCTGGTGACTCCAAAAGAGGCATAATCCACTGGTTTCTGTAGTCCAAGCCTGACAAATTTATGAGAAGAATACAGACTAGGTCAAGAACTAGGGAGGAAGGATTGTTTGTTTATCTGCATCTATCTCCAGGCAGAGAAAGAAGGGGAAGAAGAGCTCAAAGATCTGCGTCTCCACCTAATAGAACTTTGTCTACACCTCCACCTGGTAGACCTTTTCTCGCATCAACAAGGGTTCTCAGGCCAATCAGAATGGCGCAACCACTAAATCCCTTCGTCAATTTCACTGGCAGCAGCCCACTTGCCCTCAATGCACAGAATCCAGTTCCAATTGCAGCATTGAAGAACATTCCATTTTTCACTGGAGAAAATCATACCACTCCTGGTGATCATGTCAAAGACATTGCTAACATCTGTGCAATCCATGAGATAAACGAAATGGATGTGGCTGTCAAACTGCTGGCATCATCGTTCAAAGGGAAGGCATTGCAATGGTTCAGAAGCCTTGAAGCTGGTTCTATCACGAATTGGAATCAGTTATGCATAGTTCTCCATGAACAGTTTGGAGAGAAGGGAGACAACTTGTCTCTTCTAGAACAATTGACAACTATCAAGAGAGCTCCCAATGAGCAGCTGACTGACTTCAACTTCAGATTTCAAAGGTCTTGGGATAGGATTCCAGTGGCAGTCAGGCCAACAGCAGAAGGTGCTTTTCTATACTATCTTAAAGCTTTGAATTCTGATATTTCTATGTTAATTCAATCTATGGGAGGCACAACCTTACCTGCTTCTTATAGCATTTCCATTAGGGCTGAAAATTTTCTTATTCAAGCTGGTAAACTGGCTCCTAGGCCCCCAATGCCATTATATCCAAGTTTAGAGAGCCCAAGTACTAGTCAAGCACCTGTCTTAGCTCCTATTCCCACTCCTAGAAATCAAAGTTCAAATGAAGCTTCCACTTCATCTCCAAGTGCCCCAAATGAGCTTCAAGAAGTTATGAAACAATTGCAAAATTTAGGTAATGAGCTGGTCACACTCAAGAGACAGCAAGCTCAAAGTTTTAGACCTTCCTATCAGCCTCAAGCTCAACCAAATAGGCAACCATATCAACCTCAAAGACCACCCAATCCAGCTGCAAATCAGAATCAAGCAAGGCCTCCTGCCAACAGACCATTTCAGCCCTACAACCCCAATGTTGCATCTGCATCCAGAGCTTTGGTGCCAGTCCAAAATAACATGGCCCAAGAGTATGATTGGTGTTTCCCGTGCAGTCAGCCACATAACCAATCAATGTGCTTTAACGGTGCATTAAATCAGGCTCTAATGGTGCAAACCATTGGTGGGTCACAAGAGTCCGGCCACGAAGGAGATCAGCAGCAGGAAGCACCTCAGCAAGGAACATCTCCGAACGAAACTACTCTTGTCAATTGGCAGGCTGAAGATTTCTGTGGTATGAATCAAATACCCTCTCAAAGTGTTGCAGCCAACACAAGGTCAAAGAGGAGAAATTTGGGTGAAGAACAGCCATTGGCTTCAAGTAATCCACAACCTTCTACCCCTCCACAAGCCGCTGGAAAACAAACTGTAGATCCAAACATGCAAGGAGCATCCAAACCAGCTCCTAAACCAACTCAGATGCCAGCTGTTGCCGCTCATTTGCAAGGAATGAATGTGCAGGCCAAGGGACAGCAGAGGGATACTTCATCTCCATTCAACATCATTGATCAGATGAAGAAGACAAATGTCAACATATCAATGTGGCAATCACTATCCATCCCAGGCCAAAGAGATTTGCTACAAGCTGCCATGAAGGACTGGTCAACTTCAAATCACCATGTCCAGATGCAAGAGAAGGTACTCACAAATGCTGCCCAGCCTGAAGGAAATCATGGAGGACAGCAAGGTAAAATGTTGAAGCCCCCTCCATTTTATGTTTCATTGATCATAGGAGATAAGTTGGTGCATAATTGCATGATTGACTCTGGGGCAAGTAGTTCAGTAATGCCAAAACAGATAGCTGACCAGTTAGGGCTTCAATATGAAGTCGTCTCCAAGGGTGTAGTGCAATTAGACGGGACAGCAGTGACAACGGTTGGAGTAATCAAAGGTTTGAGCCTCACACTGCACGCATGTCCCAATGTAGTAGTGTTGCAAGATGTGTCAGTCATAGACCTGCCACCACTCTTTGCATTGTGCTTGTCAAGAGACTTCACTGCTAAAATCGGAGGCTATCTTTCAGCGGATTGGTCGCACATGTTGTTCAGAACAAGATATGGAACCAAAGCCACAATTAGGTCTGAACCTATTGCAAACTTTCACATTGAGCCTTACACTCCAAGCCAAATCAATACCAACTGTTCAGCATTTGATCAGGAGGATTATCCAAGCACTGATGAAGCTGACACCAAGGTTGGAAGCATACCAGATTTGACTCTTGATGAATGGGCAAGCAAGGTGCATGATTTTGATCCTTATCAAGAAATAGAAGAATCTGAGCTAGGAGTCTATTGCATACATGAAGAGAAGTCAACCTCTTCCCAGCATCACCAAGCCAGATCATAAGGACAAGAATGAAGTATGGCAATTGTTCTTTGATGGGTCAAGGAGTAGACAAGGTGCAGGAGGAGGAGCTATGCTCATTTCACCGCAAGGTATAAGGTATTACTCAGCCTTCCGTTTCCAGTTTTCCTGTTCAAACAACACAGCTGAGTATGAAGCCTTAATTCATGGACTGCACTGGGCAAAGAAGAAAGGCATCAGGAATTTACAAGTATTTGGTGATAGTGAGCTGATCGTAAACCAAGTCAAAGGAAAAAATGCTGCCAAAAATGATCTGTTGAAGAACTACAAAAATCGGGTATGGGATCTTATTGAAGATTTTGAAGCTTTTAGCATCATTTCCATCCCAAGAAAAAAGAATGAAGCCGCTGACAGACTGGCAGCAGTTGGGGCTGCGTTTGATGTTGTAGAAAGTATCAAAAGTGAGAAAACTCAGCCTCATATCAAAGTGGTTGTGAGACCAGCTGTTCCGGATAACAACACAAGTTGGCAAGTCTTCGAGAATGATCAGCAAATTGTTAATTTCCTACAAGAAGAAGCTGAGTTCTCCATGAGAAATCAAGACAAGCTGGAGCAGCAGTATGGTGACCAAGTGGTACAGCTGAGGACTAATAAATTGCCAAAAGGCCTCATAACCTTAGAGTCAATCTTCAACCCGAATGATCAGTTCCGGAAGGAGAAAGCGAACATTCAAATAAAGGGTGAAGATTCAGAGCCTATTTCAGTGGAAGAAGGCAAGACATTACAAATTGGCAAGGTAAGTACCTCACAAGAGAAATCTGATTTTGTTCAGCTTTGTCAAGAGTTCCCAGATGTCTTTGCTTGGACTTACAAAGATTTAAGAGGTTTCAATCCAAAGTTGGCACAACATACTATTGAGTTGGATCCGGAATCCAAGCCTGTCAGGCAAAAGCAAAGGCCAGTGAATCCTCATATCGAGCCTCTCATGAGAAAAGAGTTAAGCAAGCTCATTGAGGCCAGTATCATCTTCCCCATCAAACACTCAAGTTGGGTTGCAAACTTGGTGCCGGTAAGAAAGAGAAACGGAGAAATAAGATTGTGTGTGGACTTCCGCGATCTAAATAGAGCATCACTCAAAGATCATTATCCGCTTCCATCAATGGAACAAATATTACAGGTTGTAGCTGGTTCAGAAAGGTTTTCATTGCTAGATGGATATTCAGGCTATAATCAGATATTGGTGAAAGAAGAAGATCAATTCAAAACGGCCTTCACTACAAAATGGGGCACATATGCTTACAAGAAGATGCCATTTGGACTGTCAAATGCCGGAGCAACATTTCAGCGAGCTATGGATATGGCGTTCAAAGGCTTGATCAACAAGATAGTGCTGGTATACCTGGATGATATCACTGTCTTCTCAAAGAATGCAGCAGACCATCTCTTTCACCTCAGGCAAGTATTTCAGAGGTGTAGAAGGTTTGGAGTGTCTTTGAATCCAAAGAAGTGCGTATTCTTGGCACACGAAGGCAAACTGTTGGGCCACATTGTCTCTAGGGAAGGGCTAACAATTGATCCTGAAAGGGTTGAAGCCATCCGAACGCTTCCATTGCCACACCACAAGAAATCTCTCCAAAGCTTCTTAGGAAGGATAAACTTTGTCCGCAGATTTGTGCCTAATTTTGCCACTCTTGTGAAGCCTCTAACAATGATGTTGAAGAAGAGTCTGGCATTCAAATGGACAGCAGAAGGCAAAGAGAGTTTTGAAAGACATCAAGCATGCAATATCACAAGCTCCAACTCTTATCAACCCAGACTTTCTCAAAGGACTTCATGTTGTATGCATTTGGAGGATCAGATACAATCTCAGCTATCTTGACACAGCTGAATAGAGAAGGTTCAGAGCAGCCCATTGCATTCTTCAGCCAAACCTTGGAAGATTACGAAATAAAGTATTCTTTCATCGAAAAGCATGTCCTTGCTGTCATCAGGAGCTTGAAGAAGTTCAGACACTTGGTCTCAAACAATAAGATTCAACTGCTGGTGTCTCATGCTGGCGTCAAGGACTTCCTCCTAAACAAGGATTTAAATGAGAAGAGAGCAGGTTGGATCACTCGGGTAATGGAATATGATATTGAAATCAAAGTGACCAAGCTAGTTCGTGGCAAAGGCTTGTGTGAGCAGCTCGCTTCCAAACAATCAGACGAGCCAAAAAGTGAAGAGGATGTTGTCTTGCTACTACAGAATGATCAAGAACAACCAGCTGATGATGCACCCATCCCATGTTGGACTCAAGACTTGGTGCATTACCTCCAAACAGGCTTGTGCCCCCCAGAAGTGAGCAAAGCAAAGAGGAGATACTTCAGATTACAAGCCATTCCATATGTGCTTGTTGACGGAGTTTTGTTCAAGAAGGACATCAATGGTGTTCTATTAAGATGCATTGGAACAGGTCAAGTTGAGAAGATCTTACACGAGTTCCATGACGGGGAAGCAGGAGGCCACTTTGCTCCACGAGTAACAGCTCTAAAAATCATGAAAGCTGGTTACTATTGGCCTACTGTGTTCAATGATTGCTACTCATGGGTCAAGAAATGCAAGAAATGTGCATTCTTCACGGGGAAAGAAAGGTTAGCAGCGCTGCCCCTTCGTCCAATTTCAGTGGATCAGCCATTCATGCAATGGGGATTGGACTTCATTGGAGTCATCAATCCTAATTCAAGTCAAGGCCACAAGTGGATACTAACAGCAACAGACTATTTCACCAAGTGGACTGAAGCAGTGGCACTCAAGGAGGCAAATGAATCTAATATCTTAGATTTCTATGAAGGGATAGTCACGAGGTTTGGTGCCCCTGCCACTATCATATCAGATAATGCATTGGCATTCCTTGGCACAAAGATCACTGAATGGGCTGTCAAGAATTGTGTGTATCTCAGCACTTCATCGAACTATTACCCTCAAGGTAATGGCCAAGCCGAGTCTACAAACAAGAACCTACTAAGAATCATCAGAAGGACTCTTGATGAGAATCAGAGGACTTGGCACGCAAAGCTCAAATCAGCCCTATGGGCTGATAGGATCACACCCAAGAGATCTACAGGAAGCTCTCCATACAAGCTTGTGTACGGGAAAGGAAGCAGTTCTACCTATATCACTTGAGTTGCCAGCATTAGAACTCATGAAACAGTTGGAACTAGCTGAGTTTGAACCTATGGAAATCAGGTATGCAGAGCTGATGGAATTAGAAGAGACAAGAGAGCACGCAATGCAGACCATAGAAAAGGATAAAGCATTGGTCAAAAAGAGTTTTGACAAGAAAGCTAAGGCCAGGATATTGCAAACTGGAGATTTGGTACTGAAGTGGGATGCTGATCGTGCAAAACCAGGAAAGCACTCCAAGTTTGATGCCATCTGGAGTGGCCCGTACATGATCATCGAATGCAAAGGTAGCAATGCTTTCCGACTGGCTAAGTTGGATGGTGAAGAATTGCAGATTCCGGTCAATGGAATCTATCTCAAACGCTGCTACTAGAAAGATAGATTTCTCACCCTTGTAAATATTAATTTAGATTTTCCATTCCTCTAAGTGCTTATGCACATTGTACTGCTGTTAGAGTAGTTTCTATTTCCCTAAGTGCTTGTGCACATGTCCTATTGCTTCTAGTATGTGCATGTTTGCAGTTCATCAAGCTCCTGAGAAAGATTTGCAGTCATGAGAAAACCAGCTCAACAAATGATTCAAATGGCTCAAGAACACAGGTTTTCAAATTCCAGATCAGCTGAGAGGCCATCAAACAGACTCCATGCCCAATGGATTGCTTCAAGCAGCTGGCCGTTCTTCATCTGGCAGGCAGATGACCCCGCTGAGTCGCCAAAATTGTTATCCAAAATTCACCCCTCAAGGTAAATTTGATAACATGCAAGCTAGTTATATTGATTCAGGGCGAAAAGTCATGTTTCTAGGGTCCCCTCATATTTGTCTAACTCCCCTGTCCAAGAGGAAGAGAGTAAGTCCTGAGAAAATGAAAAAGGGGTTGAAGAATTGGAAAATAGGTTGATCCAGGAAAAATCGTGAAAATTGGCTAAGTCCTGCTCAAGGTCGCCTCTGGGACGTGTGGGACAGAAAAGCGCGAACCGGCCGAACCGGCCGAAATCAGCACAAACAGTAGTCCAAACGCAAGGGACAAATGGGACATACGCGGCAGGTTGCGAAATGCCGGTTCGACAGAGGAAAAAATTCGACTAACTGCTGAGAACAGTCAGGGACGTTTGGGGTCAAAAGTACCCGAATCGGCCGGAATTCGGCCGAAATGAGTCAAGGCAGTCCAAAACAAAGTGGGCCAAGTGGAAAGATGGACCCGAACCGGCCGGTTCAGCCGAAATGAGAACATTAATGGTTGAAATCAAATGGGACATTTGGGACAAAAATGCGCGAACCGGCCGAACCGGGCGAAAAGTGTCCCAGACAGCAGCAGAGAAGCAAATGGGACATTTGGGCTCAAAAAGGCGCGAACCGGCCGGATCGGCCGAAATGCGAAAAGAGCACTGTTCCGAATGGGACAAAAGGGACATCGTGGGACTTACAAAAACCCGAATTAGCCGAGGACCTGATCAAATCATGACACGTGTCACAGGGAGGAAAAGTCAACGTTTGGTCCGTGAAACTTCAAACGGCCATAACTTTTGACTCCGAGCTCCGATTTTGATAAAATTGGACTTTCTGGAACGGGCACGACGTCCTCTACGCCACAAAAACTGGATTTCTTAATTTTAATATAGGGTAGATATATTTAAATAAAGGAAACCATGTTCGGCTCCAGTCAGTAAATGCTCTTTCCCGTCAAATGACAGAAAACGCCTGCCAGGCCCAAAATAGCTGCCCGCACTCAGAAGGCCATAACTTTTGCATTTCTCAACGAAATCGCACAAAATTGGTACCGTTGGAATCGTGGTTCCGAGCCCGACATGCACAGTCAATCAAGAAATTCTAGATTTGATCAGAAATTGGCCGGTTGAGATTTTTAAGAAAACGTGGCCAGGTTTCAGAACAGTGTTTTATTTGGTAGTTGGGAGTGCAATTAAGAGGCATGGTCATCATTCTTTCTCTGCTGCAGCACATGGGACAGTATGGGGAGCCTTTTGCAAGTAATTTATACCCATTCCACTCAATTTAATGCCTCTTACAGGTGGTTGAAGGACAGATTTCGGGATTTCCATTTTCCCTTCTCTTTTCCTTCTCATTTTTCTATAAATTGGAGTGTTGGGCTCATTTGTAAGGGGAGAGTTTTTGGGTAACAAAGCTCTGTCAAAATTGCTTTGTGAAGCCAGTGTGTTGCAGGCCCTTGTAGTGGACTCCTTGCATGGTGATCCAGGCCCTTATCTTGTAATAGATTGAACTGTGCATATCATGAAGCAATAAAATATCAGTTTGTGGATATATCTTCCCCTGCTGTGTTTCCTTGCATTCTTCTTGCCCCTTTAATCTTTCTACAAGTATATTGTGTCTATTTATTATGTTCTTGCAGGAATTCATTATCATTGTGTGTGCTTGGAATATTGCTGTAAATGCATTTTGCTGGATTATGGTGAACTGTCATCACCTCTTCTAGTGTGCACTTTGCCTCTGTATTTCACACATTTGGAGATTACTCTCACACCTCTTTTTCTGGTGTATCACCGCTTTAGTGTAGGCTTTCATTTTATGCATTCTCTCTCTCTGGTCCCTTGGAATTTTAGGTTAGAATAGCTAGTTTCTCCTGCATTAGAGTAGATTGTGGCAGGTAGTTTAGGAGCAAGAACCAGCTTTCTCTGGAGGTCTATCTCAAGTAGCAAGTCCCACAACTTGGAGATAGTACCCATGTTATCCAATCACACTGGATGCTTAGAGTGATCAAACTAGAAATCTGATCAACATCCAGGGGTGCCCAATGTGATTCGGTGATAACAAGCCGCTGGCCGTTCTTCATCTAGCAGGTAGATAACCCCGCTGAGTCGCCAAATTGTTATCCAAAATTCACCCCCAAGGTAAATTTTGATAACATGCATCAAATTCTTTAGTCCAAGGAAATTATATTGATTCAGAGCAAACATCATGATTCGGAGGTTCTCTCAGATATTTTTCTAACTCCCCTGGCCGAAGAAGAAAGGAGCAAGCTATGAGAAAATGCAAAAAAGTTGCAGGAAGGCAAGTAGGTTGATCCAGGAAAAATCGTGAAAATTGGCTAAGTCCTGCTCAAGAAAGTATTTGGGACATCCGAGACAAAAAGGCGCGAACCGGCCGGTTCGCGTGAAATCAGCACAAACAGCCCGCTAGCAACAGGGACATCTAGGACAAAAGTACACGGCGTGCGCGTAAACCACACTATCTGATATTTGTATAATTTAGAAAACATAGAAAACTGAAACAAGACCTAAAATGATGAACTAACTCTCACCTTAGTCTGTGCAGGAGGCGTAGACTAGAATAGGGGTTCTTACACAAAGATCTAGATTTGTGACCACCAGATCAAGCTGTAGCGATTATTCTACCTAAGATTTTATAGACACTTCAGGATGTCAAAGCCACTATATGCGAAGGATCCTTAGGAGGATGAATTTCTAGGCACGATACGGAGCCATCAGTTGAGGCTCATGCATCTCCTTGATGTAGCGAGAAACATAGGCCGTATAACTTGTACGTGAAGTCAACTAGGGTAGAATCACCATAGAGGGGACATGGAGACAGGATTTCAAGACATAGGGATAGATCTCGAAGCCCTAGGCACAAAGAGGAGCATGTAGAGATAACTAGGGGTCATCGTTCATCATCTGCAGACCATATCAGGGAGATCATGAAGCTACGACCATCTCACTATTCTAGAGATACATGTGGATTTTAGGCAGAGACCTGGTTGATGAGCTTAAGCGGATCCTTTAAGCTCTGCCCTTGTACTAGCAACATAAAATTTCATGTTGTGATCCACCATATGAGGGATGGAGTAGGAGTTTAGTGGAGGACCGAGGAGCTGAAGGGCCATGTTGACTCAGAGACCATTACTTGGGAGCTATTTGAGGAGCGGTTCAGGAGCAGGTATTTACTCAGGAGGTTTATTCAGCAATGTATAGATGAGTTCCATGACCTTCGTCAGAAATCTATGACTATAGCTGAGTATGAGAGTTAATTTCTGAACCTACTCCAGTATGTCAACTATGTGTAGGATGAGTAGGTATGGATTCATAGGTTCATCAGGGGCTTGAACATGGGTTTGGGTTGTCCGATGCGCATTCACAACCCACAGATATTCTCAGAGGTCGTGCAAAAGGCCTATATTGTAGAGGAGACAAGGGGGAAGACGCAGCAGGCTAGAGACAGAATTCTAAGCCAAATCCAACAGATGCAGGATAGTAGATCGAGGGGGTAAGTTCCTCCTCCTCATTTTGGATAGGGTTCGGAACAATCTTCCTTCAAGACACCTCAGCAATAGTAGACCTACCCACCTTATAGACCTCCTCAAAGATTTGATGCACAGAGGGGGAAAAGTATGAGGCCTCCTCCGGAGGTCCCATCAGGACATAGGGTGCACTAAGAGCTCATTTAGAAGGAGCTCATCAGAAGACACCTCAACAATCCATAGCCAAGTTGTTAGGATCCACAGCATAGACCTCTAGAATACCAACTGGAGCTACATCTCAGTAGAGAGGACGTGGAAGATGTTATGGTTATGGCATTGCTGGACATCATTGGAGAGAGTTCCCATATAACCCTAGCAACAAGGGTAAGATGCAGATCTCATAGCCTACTGTTGGCGACATGAGATGGAGCCATCAGATATACATAGTGGTCGATCACCACCAGGCTGAGCACCAGAGTACCATGATCAAGATGACAAGTAGTATTGGTTGTATTCCTGCCTCTATATTGTTTGATTTTGGTTCCTTTAATTCTTTTATAGAACCATCCTTAGTACAGCGTTGTAGGCTGGTGGTAGTTAGGCAGGGTCATAGTTAGGACGTTGAGATGGCTTTTGGAGTCCAAATTTCTATAAACTCCTTAGCTAAGGAGTTTATAGTGGATTTGGGACCCTTCACCACTACCTCGGATCTTCGTATCCTTCCTTTGGGTTTGTATGGTGTCATCTTGGGCATAGACTGGTTGTCTACACATAGAGCTAGAGTGTCCTATTACCATAAGACTATTTCTTGTGCAAATGATCTAAGAGTTGAGTCAGTGATAGTGGGAGTTAGGAGGCCCATTTCCATCTGCATCATCTCTATTGTGCAGCTTAAGCGGTGTGTGTGACAAGGATGCAAGATGTATGTTGTTACAGTTAGTGACAGATCTGAGGATGAGTCTAGTGGACCATCCCTTGATGACAATCTCATCTTGAGATATTTTGTAGATTTATTTCTAGGGGAGCTACTAGGGTTACCACCCCCATGTGAGATTGATTTTCATATAGATCTGGTTCGGGGAGCAGAGCTTATCTCACGAGCACCTTATTAGATGACCACCTCAGAATTCTATGAGCTCAAGTTTCAAGTTCAGGGCCTTCTGGAGAAAGGTCTAATTTGTCCTAGTGTGTCCCCTTAGGATACACCAGTGATCTTTGTAAAGAAGAGGGATGGATCCTTGTGGTTGTGTATTGATTACCATCAGCTGAACAAAGTAACGATCAAGAATCATTATCCCCTTCCATGTATCAATGATTTGTTTGATCAAATGAAGCAGAGCCACACACTTTTCTATAAGATAAAACCTTAAGTCAGGATACCATTACCTAAGGATTTCAGAGGCATACATTCATAAGATCGCCTTCTATATGAGATATGGCCACTATGAGTTCACAATGGTGCCTTTTGGTTTGACGAATTCCCCCACAATGTTTATGAGTTTGATGAATGGGGTATTTATGACCTTCTTAGATCACTTTTTGTCTCATCTTCCTGTGAACGAAATTTTGATTTACTCACGTACATGTGAGGAGCATGAGGTGTACCTTTTCCAGGTTCTGTCAATGTTCTTCAAGAGCATACAATCTTTATGGGAACTTGCAAAAGTGTGTGTTCTTCCAGACAGAAGGTGCAGTATTTGGGTCATATCATTTCTAGGGAAGGTATCTCCATCGATTCTTCCATGATTAGAGATATTATGGATTGGAAAGCACATACATGCTGATGACCATGAGGTGTACAACTTCATGGGATTAATAGGATATTACAGGATATTTGTTCAGGAATTTTCTCAGATTATGCACTCCATCACTTCCCTCTAGCAGAAATGGAAGAAGTTTGTATGGTCAGATGGATGTGAGCAGGCCTTCAGGACACTAAAGGAATGCCTCACAATAGTGCCTATTCTAGCAATGTCAGATCCTCAAGGTGAGTTCTACGTTTGCACAGATGCCTCTTTAGCAGGACTTGGAGGTGTGTTGATGCAAGAGGGTAGAGTAGTTGCTTTTGAGTTGTGCAAACTCAAGGATTATGAGCTCAATTATACAACTCATGATATTTAGCTTACAACAGTTATGCACGCCTTGGTGCATTTGAGACACTTCCTTCTTGGCCAGAGATTTATATTCAGGACTGATCACTTAGGTCTTTGCCACCTCTTCACACAACCCAATCTCAACACTCGTCAGCGGTGTTGGATGGATTTACTTTGTGAGTATGATATGGAGATAGATCATATGAAGGGGAAGGAGAATGTGGTTGCAGACACCCTGAGTATACGGAGCCATGTGGCTATGGCTACTTCATTGGGTACGGATTTACGGAGCAAGATTTTGCAGCAACTTCCTCATGATAGCTTCTACCTTATAGCTAGAGTTGAGATTGAGTCTCAGAGACCCCTATTATCCAAATAACTCTCCCATCTATTTAGATGACTTTTAATCTCACTCCTACTCTGATGCTTCACATTCAGGTTGTGTGCCCGTAGGCTTGGTCATCTGACATTTTGCATAGCCTGTAGTCCTTCAGTGTAGTCCCTATGCCTTGAAATTCTTCCACATGCCCTTCTATAGACACCTTCCAAATCAGCTAAATTCCATGTCTTCTTGTCATGCACCCTCTTTTATTTCTGCCATCGCGCACGCTTTCTCAGTTGGATATCCGCGCCCTACTTCCATACTTGTCTCTCACATGTATGTGTTTTTTTTCTACGGCACGTCTACCTACGTGCATGCATTCTCTCTACTTTTAATCACATGCTTGCATATTACCACACACCTTGCTTCCTCATTGCAATCCATTCGCGCGCCCTCACATGCCTTCTTGTTTCTTCCCTCTCATCCTGCTCCACATGCATTTCCCCTTTTCGCACCTTCCTCCCGCGCGCTCATTTTCTTCCCTTCTTCCTACATGCGCACCTTCTTTCTATCTCTCTGCACCCTCGTCACAAACCAAGAAGCAACTTGGATGAGATCATCATCCTCCTCGCACACTTTTTAAAGATAGATCAAGGCTAAGAATGTGCCTACATTTCATTTCAAAAACAAGTGAAAACTCTAGGTCACGACAATTTTCTACTCTCAGAAACCTCATTTTTAAGATTTTCTTATCAAAATTGAGAGTACAAGTAGTGGGGTTAGGGCAAGATTCAAGGTGTTAGGCAGGTGATCCCGTGAGTCACCAAATTGTTATATAATTTTTACCTCAGGAAAAATTTTGTCAAATTCAAGCCTAAAGCAAGTTGACTCGAAGTGAAGCAACCAAGCCAGCAGAAGCCTCCACGTGTCTCTTTGGCACACTTGTGGTATGATTGCTAAAATAAATACTCCAAAATGAGTGTAGGATATCCATGTAGCCAAAGCCCAAGAAATTTGCATTGGCCATTGAAAATTCTAAGCAAAGAAACAGAGCCACAGAAGGTGCCTCATGCCTCATTAGCACTACTTCAATGGTAAAATCCAAAGGCAGGTCCCCAAACGATTACGTAGGCTCTCTATGTGTCTAGGGTCAAACATAGTTCCTCCTAAACAAAAGGGACTATAAAGGATAGAACACAAAGAAAATAGAGGAAGCTCGCAGATGATGCTAAGTGTCCAATCGTCACAACTTCAAGAGCCCTGAAAGGAGGGGGGGAAATCTTAAGAATGCGCAGGGCTTCCTCATAGATCTTGCATGGATAGAATCAAAACCCAAAGTAGTTTGGAAAATATTGGCAAAAGCTCAATTTAATGAAAGATGAGTCATGAAGCCCACCAAAAATGTTAAATGCTTAGATATTTTAAAATATTGTGAGAGCCCGCGTGGAACGTCTAACCGTGGAAAAATACAGTCTGCCATTTTTGAGGTTGTCAGGCTTCTCACCTACTACCATAATGAAGTATGGGATTCCTTTCTTGCCCAGCAAGGAACAAAACATGGAGGCATGGGTTTTGCAGTGGAACCCATCATTGTTGCAAGAGAATTAAATGCATTTCTTGGGTGGTTGGAACAAGAATTCAAAGTCTTCTCTTCCCCTTTATTTTTCATTCTTCTTATATATTGTAAAGGAGGGGCATTTTTCTAGCTAGGTTGGTCATATTTTCTTTCCTACCCCCCTCCCTCTTTCTTCTCTAGGTTCGAATGTGGAGTTTAAGCCTCCTCTCTTTGCTTTGTAATGGCATTTTCTTGCCTCTTTCCCACTAATAATGTACTATGCGAACTCATGGAGAAATAAAATTTGTTTCGTGATGCATTTTGTCCATCCTTTGCTTATTTTATTGTCTCTTCTTGCCTCTCACCATTTCAGAGTATACTGTGCATATTTCTAATGTCTATTACAGGTTTTGAGAGTTGTGTTTAATGGGTTTGAAGTGGTGTTCTGTGTGAACTTTTTCTTTGGCTTGTGATGCTTGTCCATCCTCTCCATTGCTCACCTCTCTCCATTTCAGGCAGCTGAATTTGTGATCAACAACTTCCTTTTTTGGTTTATCACCGCTTTAGTGTAGGCTCTCTTTTTATGCATTTCTCTCTCTCTCCCTGATCCCTTAGAAGGTTAGATTAGGATTAGATAGTTTGTCTACATTAGAGTAGCTTGTGGCAGGTAGTTTAGGAAGAAGAAACCAACTTTCTCCAGAAGACCATCTCAAGCCCGCAGGTCCCATAACTTGAGAGATGGTCTAATGTTATGCAGATCACACTGGATGCCCCATTCAAAATCATGCCATTCGGGGGGTGTTGTGATTAGGCATCAATAGTACTGGCATGCCCAGTGGGACCATTGGAGTCATATTTTCTCGTCTTTCCAAGGTGTCTCGTTATTAAACAAAAAATCTTAAGCCACTGTGTGACCGCATCAACAGTTTTGGCACACCCAATGGGACAGGTCTGAAGTGCCCTACCACTTCACTTCATCATGTTCGATGTGCTCTTGGTGAATATTTTAGCCTTTGTAGGAACTTTCAAGCACATCTGGCAACTCCATCTGGTCAATAACCCACATCTCTCAAATTGCAGACCTTCTCCCCTTACATTTTCATGCATTTTTCTTTCATCCATTTCATTTTCTTTCATTCATGAAGTTGTGCAGTCATGACTTCATTTCCCTCTTAGAACTCACACTTGCAGCAACAACGTTGTAGTCCACCTCCAACATATTTCTCAACTCCTCCAGATCAGTTTTATGAGAAAACCCGAAATCACTATGGCTACCCATATGAGCAGTGTAAAAATTAGTTTGGCTATGTAGCTTATCAAGAGAAAGGGTATGCATACAATGATAATAGTTACATGGAGAATGCTGATCTACAGGAGAAGATTCAAAAGATGGAGGCGAGCATGGTTCAATCCAGGGCACAAATCAAATGAAATCTTTCAGAATTGGTTGTAGGGCACCTTGTCCATGGGAAGGCCCTTTTCCAAGACACTATAGCCCGCAGGAGAAGCTTGACTTCATGGTTGAAATGCTTCCTCAACTTACATAGTGGAATGAGGAGATAGAGGCCTACGAACTTGGTGCTAGGAAACCTTGTCAATGGGTAAGTCCTATACCATCATCTAGAAATTTTCTCTCCATTCCCCAAGGAACACCATCTCAACATGAGCTTCAATTTCCAAGCTTTCCATCCACTGCTTCTATGGTTGAATTGCCTTCTCCATCTTCTAGTCTCCTATCCCATCTTAATTTCTCTTCCCTTTTCCCTTCCAAATCCAAGTCCCCTCCACAAGAGCCAAAAGCAATACCTTCCCCTCCACCACAAATAAAGAAAAAACTAGTGGAGACCCCACCCACCACTCCTACTTCCTCGAGTCCATGGTAGGAAGAGAATCAAAAATACAGTCAAGGAGATAAGAAAAAAGAAGATCCAACAAAAGAAGAAATGATCAAAATCTTGGTAAGCTTAGCTCTCAAATTTGGGATTAAAAATATTCCCTTGCTCGTTAAGCCTATGGAAGAGGTCAAAGTTGAAGAGCCAATGGTGGCTAAGGCCGATTTTGTAGCGGCAGTGGAACAAGGAGATAAGTAGTCCATATGCTCTAAATGCATTGTCCATGATGGCACTTTATTTGAAGAGAATGCTGATCCAATTCAAGCTACACAATAAATCCAAGCGAGGGGAGAAACAACTACTCCAAATCCAAAAGAGGAGGAGTGCATTGCGGTAGTGGAGGAGAACCATATAGTTCCAGAGGCTTTGAACAAAAACAAGGCCATAGAATAAACTTCAATTATTCCTCCCTCTTCATCCCCTTTGGGCTCTAATGCCGAAGAAGAGTTTGAGCTTTCAAACTTCATGTTCGAATATGAGGAGAACCATGGTGAGAAAATTGCAGATCCGAAGGACACTATGGAGGAGGTCAAGCACACACAGTAGGACAACGAGGACGCAGATTATTTGTCTGACTTGGAAGATTTATTTGATGGAGAGGATCCCGTGGAGATCACCTCATTTTCTCCTCCATCATCCTCCTTCTAAGCACACAAGCCTATTGTCACAAAGGAGGGATTTTCAAGTGTAGTAGCCTGCATTTCATAACAGGCCTCTGGAATTGAGGTTGGAAGATGTAAATCTTCCATGTTATCCACAGGATGAGGAAGGGAACAAAGATGACACACATTGCATACCAGTCATCAAGGTAGAGGATCAGCTTACTTGCAGAAGCACTGCAAAGCAAAAATCAGCATGCAAGAAACCTCTTTTTTCAAGAAGGTCCGCAAGTAGACTCCATTTTTGGAGTTGAATTTCAGAGCAATGGGCACATCCATGGGATCAAACCATGCCCATTGAAGTACTTGGCTTCATTGGAGAAAGATTCAAAGTTGCTACCAGTCATGGTTACTTCTAAGCATGAGGATGAGTATTAAAGCACCAAGGGTCACCATCAACACCTCTAGAAGTCTGATGCCAATCAACTTGAGGAGGTATTTTTTATTGATGTTGATACTTTGGTTATTTAGGTGGAGGTTCGACCTCTTTTCATTTTTTCACTCATGATAAAAGCCATGTTCAGCACCAAATCATATACATGGCTTCCTATTTTGAGAAAGGGAAGATACTTCTCCCTGTCAGTTGCAGGATTTGTTTGAGTTCCCTTTTCTTCCGGTTAGAGTAGGGTAGTTTAGGTTTGCTTTCAGTAACACAAGTGCTTGTGCACACTTTGCATGTTCCATTTGGGACATGTATGATTTTCAACTTTTGTACATAGTTTTGTGCTCCCTCTGGCACCTTTCCTTTCTTATTACACTCACGTGCCCCTTTTGTTACTTCCTAGGATAGCAATTCAATTTTGGTAGAGGCAACTCCAATGGTCAGTGCATAGCTCCCACTCTCATCGATCCAATGTAGAAAATCCTCACGAGAGCAACAATTCGGTTCAGAGTTCAGATAGATCTTTAAGTGACTTCAGGGATGTGCTTCAAGTTATAGATTAGATGTTCAAGTTTAGCGCTTGAATCCATGCCCAATGGACTTCCAAGGCTACTGGTCTCTTCATATAGTAGTAAATGGGCCCCGAAAGTTGCCAAATTATTATCCAAATAACTCTCCTAGTTATTCTGGATAACTTGTATCTTCATTCTGACTCTGACGCTTTACATTTCAGGTTGCACGCATGCAGGCTTGCTCATTTGGAACTTTGCATAGGTTGTAGTCCTTCCACGCACTCTCCATGCCTTATAATTATTTTACACACCCCTCTACATATGCCTTATAAATCGGTTAAGTTCCTAGTCTTCCTGTAACGTGAACCTTATTTTTTATACCCTTACATCCTCCTTGTGCGCCTTTCCATGGACAATTGCCATATCTGCGCCCTACCATCGCAAATGTCTCTCGTAGAGTGAAAGGAGGGGGGTAAAGTCTGCGATACGCGCAGCCTATACACGCACATTCTCTCTACTTTCATCTCATGCACTTGCATCTTT
Organism: Taxus chinensis; assembly: GCA_019776745.2. Taxonomy (NCBI): domain Eukaryota; kingdom Viridiplantae; phylum Streptophyta; class Pinopsida; order Cupressales; family Taxaceae; genus Taxus; species Taxus chinensis. The sequence continues at coordinate 158,223,687 of CM034153.1, read as the reverse complement.
CCGTGTGCCTTACTTCCTTGCTACAAATCATCTGTGTTCCCTCGCACACCTTATATATAGTGGGGCTCTCATTCTACTTCACTTCCAAAGGAATGAAGCTTTTCACGGCTAGGGGAAGCCTCCACATGCACTCGCTTTCAACGCAACTTCCTAAGTGTAAAATGCCAAATTTTCAAGTCCCCTAAAGGGTGCAGGCCCTCCTTGCATGGTTAGAAGCAACTTGAGAAAGTTGCACCAACATCGTCCTAAAAAGCCTCTTCAAGACATGATCAAGAGCCAGCGGATGAGCCTCCACGTGCCATCATCAATGCAACTTCAAAGGTGAAAACTCCAGGTCAAGAAAGGTTTCTACTTTCAGAAAGAACATTTTTAAGATCCCTCCACATGGTCAAAGCTGAGAGTACAAGTTGCACTGGCCAGGTGAAAATTCTAAGGTTGCAGGTAGGTGATCCCATGAGCCAGGCAAATTGTTATCCACGTGCCTCATGCAGTGCAAATTGGATCGAAATCGAGCCCAGAGAAAGTCTACTCGAAGTGAAGGTCCCCAAATGCCATGTAGAAGCCTCCACGTGTCTCTTTGGTGCACTTTTGGTATGATGCTTAAAAGGAAGGTCCCGAAATGAGCATAGGCCCTCCATATGGTCAGAGCCCAAGAAAGTTACACTAGCCGTTGAAAAATCTAATCATGGGAAGAGCTAGCGTAAGCCTCCACATGCCTCATCAGTGCAACTTCAAAGGAAAAATCCAAAGGTAGGTCCCCAAATGAGTGTAGGCTCTCCACGTATCTATGGTCCAACAAGTTGCTCCTAAACAAAAGGGACTTAGCCAGAACACAAAGAAAACATAGTAGGCTCATGGATGATGCCAAGTGTCCAACCGTCATAACTTCAAGAATGAAAGGAGGGGGTAAAATCCTAAGAATATGTAGGGATTCCACGTAGATCTTACATGAATAGAATCCAAACCCAAAGTAGTTTGGAAAATATTGGTGGAAGGTCAATTCAATGAAAGATAAATCATGAATCCCACCAATAATTTTAAATGCTTAGATCTTTTAAAATATTGTGATAGCTCGTTTGGAACGCCCAACCCTAGAAAACTACAGTCCACCATTTTTTAGGCTGTCAAGCTTCTCGCCTACCACCATAATGAAGTATGGGATTCCTTTCTTGCCCAAAAAGGAACAACACATGGAGGCATGGGTTTTGCAGTGGAACCCATCATTGTTACAAGAAAATTTAATGCATTTCTTAGGTGGTTGGAGAAAAAATTCAAATTTTTCTCTTCCCCTTTCTTTTTCATTCTTCATATATATTGTAAATGAGGGGCACTTTTCTAGTTAGGTTGGTCATATTTTCTCTCCTGCCCCCATCCCTCTTTCTTCTCTAGGGTTGAATGTGGATTTTAAGCCTCCTCTCTTTGCTTTATAATGGTGTTTTCTTTCCTCTTACCCATTAATGATGTACTGTGTGAACTCAGGGAGTAATAAAATTTGTTTCGTGATGCATTTTTTCCATCCTTTGCTTATTTTACTGTCTCTTATTTCCTCTCACCATTGCAAGGTATATTGTGCATATTTCTGATGCCTATTGTAGGTTTTGAGAGTTGTGTTTAATGGGTTTCAAGTGGTGTTCTATGTGAACTTTACCTTTGTTCTATAATACATCTGTCCATACTCTCTGTTTCTCACCTCTCTCCATTTTAGGCAGTTGGATTTGTGATCAGTAACTTCCTTTTCTGGTGTATCACCACTTTAGTGTAGGCTCTATTTTCATGCATTTCTCTCTCTCCCAAATCCCTTGGAAGATTAGATTAGGATTGTATAGTTTTCTTACATTAGAGTATCTTGTGGCAGGTAGTTTAGGATAAAGAAGTTGGCTTTCTCTAGAAGACCATCTCAAGCCCGTAAGTCCCATAACTTGAGAGATGGTCCAATGTTATACAGATTACATTGAATGCCCCAAGCACATCTAAGGAAATTTGGGGTTGTTGTGATTACGCATCAACAACCCCTTATGGGGATATTTAATGTATTTTCATTAGATTTAGATGGTCATCTTAGACACAGAGGTCAGATATATGTTCTTAGAGATGGAGGCTTGAGATAGGAAATTTTGACAGAGGTTCACCGTGCACCTTATTCAGCCCATCCCAGGGTGAAGAAGATGCACGCCACTTTGTGACATTGGTACCATTAGAGGGGACTTCAGAGAGACTTTGTTCAATTTTTGTCCCCTTATTTAGAGTGTCAAAGGGTGAACGCCAAGCATCAACATCCAGCTAGCCTTATCTTTAATCATGCTATATTGGAGTGGAAATGGGACACCATTTCCATGGACTTCATTCTTTGGTTACTGATGTTGATATACCACCATGACTCCATCATGGTCATGGTGGATAAATTGATGAAAGTGGCACATTTTTCTCTGGTGAAGACCACCTACATAGGTAGTGTAGTGGCACGAGTGTATCTTAATGATATTGTTAGGTTGCGTGGGATTCTACGGAAGATCATTTGTAACCACGATCCTTTGTACACTTCCCACTTCTGGACCACCATGCAGCATGCTCTCTGGACAAAGATCAATTTCATCACAGTGTAACACCTTGAGATAGATGGACAGAGTTAGTGGGTGAATAAGATCCTAGAGGGCTTTCTTAGGATGTACGTTATGGATCATTAGTCAAGATGGGAGAAATATCTATATCAGGTGGAGTTTTCCTACAATAATAGTTTCCAGAGTTCGATAGGCATGGCTCCTTTTCAGGAACTATATGGTAGGGAGTGCAGGACACCTCTGAGTTGGGACATGTTAGAGGATAGGGTTTCTCTTGGGTTAGCCTTATTATAAGACATGGAGCAGTAGGTTTTTTTTATCCGCCAAATATTTCAAGAGGCGCAAGATAGGCAGATGAAGTATGCAGACCGGCAAAGGACAGATCGTAGTTATGAGGTGGACATGAAGGTGTTTCTTTGTGTTAGACCAAATAAGAGCCCTATCCATTACAGAAAAGGTTCTAAGCTTTCTCCTAGGTTTTTGGGTCCCTTTGATATCTTGGAGTGCATTGGTTCCTTTGCCTATCGTCTAGTGTTACCACCTAGCTTGTCTCGAGTCCATGATGTGTTTCATGTTTCTGTTCTTAGGAGATATATCTTTTATCTTTCTCATGTATCAGATTGGACTGCATTACAGGTAGAGGATTAGGGGAAGGTGATGGTGCAGCCCATCTATATTATAGAGCATAGGACCTTGGGCCTTCAAGGTAAAGAGATTGACCAAGTTTTGGTCCAGTGGGACAGGTATGACGAGACTGTTACTACATGGGAGGATGTTACATTGCTACGAGTTCATTTTCCACACCTGTTTTAGTGACTTCCAGGAGGAATTCAACTCTAAGGGGAGGGAGATGTAGCTCCCACTTCCCTTTGACATTAATTTATGTTGATTTCGATACTATTGACTCCACTTATTAACATTTTGTATCATTCTGACTTAGCATTATGTAGATGGTAGAGATACTGAGACTATTGTTGGTTTTTGATTCTTAGTATGATGTGTGTGGAATTTTATAGACAATTTTTTATTGATTATGATATATTGTTGACATGGTTATATATATATATATATATATATATATATATATATATATATATATATATACATATATATTTCTGACATGTGATATTTTCGTCACATTGAGTAGACCTTGATACTTGAACTAATTTTGTGATCGTATTAATATGAATGAAATGTAGAATCGAGATGTTGTTAGAAATTGTAAATGATATTGTAATTTTCTAGATGATGATGTGATGCATATGTAGATGATTGTGGATTTATATTGTATATTTTATCTTGTATTTTTTGTTGAGGCCACAAGGCTAAAGGAGGTATTATGTATTTTGCAAGAAAATATATTCATGACAAACAATGGGGGGATTAGAGACCAACCACTTTGGAATGATAGGTGAATTAAACAAGGGAAACCATGGAAACATGTATTTTGTGTGTGTGTGTGTGTGTGTGTGTGTGTGTGTGTGTGTGTGTGTGTGTGTGTGTGTGTGTGTGTGTTTGAATTATTGTTAGGGGAGTTCCCATGGGGGGGATTTCCTCTAATTATGACCAAGGGGTTATGTGTTGTCTTTTATTTAGTTTTCCTTTATTGATGTTAGTATGTGATTTTTAGTGATGTAATTTATTGTTTTAATTATTTAAATTTTGGTGTAACTTTTCATTTTATCTTTAATTGGTTTAAGTGTCTCAATTAAGTAAGTAATCTTGTTATAACTAATTATAGATGTGACCAAAATAAATTCATTTATTAGACTAGATGGCTCTTGGGTTTTGTGTTGTAAGTTGAGTGCTTGGGAACTTAAGTGTTGTACACTCTAACCCTTCATGAAAATTCGAATTTGGCCTAAAGGGCTGATTTTGAAGGCTTGTGGGACAAGTTAAACTTGTCGTACACCACTTAAATTTCTTTTCCAACCCTACATATGGATTGAGGGGTCAAAAATAAACCTCATTATGTGTTTTCTAAGTCAAAAAGTGAAATTTATTGCACTTTTCTTACATGGGTCTTTATGTTTTTCCTTAGGGGGTGTAGGCTTTGATTATGTGTGTAAGTAATTGTCATTCCTCTCATCCACCTATTTATGGGGCATTGGGGTCGACATTTGACTTTTGAGGTGGGGTTGAAGATGAGTGATGTGGCATCCTACATGGAGCCACCTCACCCTTCTCTCTTCCTTTTCTATTTATTGAAGTTCTTTTGCTTGTTTGGGGGTTACTTAATTATTTTCTACTCTTGCATTTTTGGGAGTTAGAGGATTTTTGAGTGTTTGTGGTCTTGGTTGGAGCTTTTTGGTGATTTCTTGGGTTTGAAGAAGCTTGGAGATTGACTCTCGGAACAAGCTCTACTATGGAATGGAAGGATCTTTACTCTTGCTTATGTTATTCCTTTATTTTGTGTATATGTGCTTTTTTTTAGTGTTTTAGAATGCTTATTATGTTCTTGGGTAGATTTCCTGAGTGTTGTGTAGTGGGGAACTATGCGTAGAACTCATGTAAGGAGGCATAAGAGTTTATTTCATTTTTTGGAGGGAGTTTGGGTTGAGTGCCCCACCTTGGACAAGGAATGCTTGCATTTCTTACTTGTTTCTTTATGAGGGAGGCATAAGAGTATGTGGAGGGCATAAGAGGTACTTGAGGGAGGCATAAGAGCATATAGGGATTTGATATATGTATTACAGGTTTTTAAGGTGGGCACCCATTTCCCATTGGGATTCATAAGTGACATCCCCATAAGATTTTGCTCCATTGACTTTCATTTTGAAGCCTTGTTTATTTTGTTGCTTTCCCTTTTTGTGTTGTAGTTTGAGTTGAATTTTCTTTGGAATGGTTTTAAAATTCTTGGTTTTGTGATGTGGAAGCTTGTTTGTTTCCATGAGTTGGATCCACTTTTTATTGCAATGTGGTTAGGGCTCGTGGGCCAATGAGTAGGATGGCTTCTCCTCCTCATTGCATATTTTGGTTGGGTGGAGAGTGTTGCCTCTCCCCCCATTTTTTTTTGGATCACACAAATCATGAAGTATCTCTCTTTTTGGTGATGTGAAGCTTCGATATTTTGTTGGATTCCTTGAGAAATCCTTTCTTGTGAGAAGCCTTATTGTTTTTCCCACTTAGGGTGGAGGAACTTGTAATATTGCATTTCATTTTAGCTTACATTCTTGTATAATTTTTCCCACTTTAAGTGGAAGACATTGTATTAATCTTGTGAAGGAAAGTTGTACTGATTTTGATTATCAAAGTTGTAATGTATGTGGAAATGAAAGACACTTTAGGGAAGCAAGTTGAGATTATAAAAATGAGAATGGAACTAGGTTGTTCTTTTAGTAGAATGGTAACCTTCATTAAGTGTGTTTCTCTTGTCCCAAATAAATTATTGGAAAATTATTAGCTCTCATTTTAAGACTTATTGAAAACTCGGTTATAATTGTTTGTGTGAATGGTTGGAAAATAGTAGTTTTAAAAAGAAAAGGGATTTTTGCTTCATTATATTACATGAGGTTTATAAAATAGTGAAAGAGTTATAAGTGTTCATCCTCTTATATTGGTTGAAAGAAATTTTAAATTTGTACGTTTAAATGGAAAGAACTTAAGTGTTTGTGATCTCTTACTTTCTAACTAAAATAGATCATCTCCTTGAACTCATTGTATAAGAAAATTTCTTAGTTATAATTAGACCTTAGATCTTTTGAATGTATGTATAAATGAGATATTAAGTTAAATCAAGTTCATTATTGAATCAACTTCAAAAGGTAGAGTTAATTGTAAAATAATTATAACCTACCACTTGAAAATATTGATATCCGATCAAACTTTACAACAATCTTAAGTGCAAAATCTAGAATTGTTAACAATATAACTATCATCACTTGATGAAATTTTCTTATTATTAGTAAATATTAGTAGTAATGGTGGTATTATCACTCAATGACCAAATTATGTATGATAAAATTAATAATAATATTAATATTAATAATAGATTAATTTAGTAATATACTTAATTTTTAATATATATATATATATATATATATATATATATATATATAAAGCATGTTCAATTCATGGTATTAAAACCTAGGGCTAATTTAAAAGTTTGACCAATGTATAGAAAAAGGACTATGATACAAAATGCATCCAACACCTTAGTAAATAGAAATGGTGAGGAATGGGGTCGGCTACCCCACCCCATAGTCTTTTTGAACTATTCTATTAAATTCCCTAATGCCATAGTGTGGCCAACATATGACTTTAAACCTATGCACTTTGTAAAGTATGGTTGTGGCCGAACCATATCTCTCTCTCTCTCTCTCTCTCTCTCTCTCTCTATATATATATATATATATTATATATATATTCTTCTCGGGTTTACCCAATGAATGAAACATTATACACACACACACACACACACACACACACACACAAATGAAAATATAAATCAAACCTAGCTATATCAATAAAATAGGAAAATACCCACAAACCCATTTGGGCAAACCCAACAAATATGAGCTAAATAAAATATATAAATACATTGAAACCCTAGGAGAGGGTGTAAACAAAATAAGAAAATAAATGAAACTTGGAAGCCTCTCCAAAATCTTGGAATGGCATCCAATGGCTTCTCTTCCTCCTCCAACAACTTGCAAAACAAAAGAGAAGCAATGAACCAAAAGGAAATGAGAAAGGATTTTTCTTAAGAAAACTTTAGGGTTAGTGGTCTTCTTCCTCATCAAGGGCCCTAAATTAATCCATCCAAGGGATGAGATTCCTCCCTATAAAAAGAAGGTGGAGAGTGGGTGAGTGGAAATTGTCTTTTAATTTAAATCTTTAATTTTCAAATACATGGGTTTAATTTTTAAGGGGTCACATTGTTGGGGTAGGGAAGTGTTTATTATTCTAACCCAATATTAAATGAGGGACCTTGCTAATTGTTTCAACCTTGTAGAAATTAAATAACCTTGGTATTTAATTATATTGGCATCTTTTACCCTTGAAATCCCATGGGCGGGATATTCAACTATAGTAGGAATTAATTTTGTTTATTTAAATAGCACTTAGGGAAATTTTCCATGCTTAGTTAGATTAAATTCATTAAATTTTAATGTGGGTTTAGTATTTGTTATAGCGGGAAAATTTTATCTATTCGATATAATTGACTAGAAACATTAATGAAGCAATCATTGTTTTCGAAACATTTTGTGGGCACGCTTCTCAAAACAAATTATTCCATAATTTTTTTGGCTAACTCTAGGTTGTTCTTGGGTGCCGTGATGTTCTTAGCTGGTATTACAGATATGAGGAATTTGTTGATGTGCCTAACTCCTCTAAATAAGGAGTTCAATAGGCTATATAATGTAGTCTCTATCAATGTAAAAATATCCTGAATATATTTTAATTTGATATTATTTATCTATCTTATGTGAATTATTCCATATTTAAAAATGTAATAATATGGACCAGAATTATCATCTGGTATCATAGTAGCATATGTTCCTACATGGAAGCATAATGGACATAGTAGGATCAGCCATTTAGTTTCTTCACACATGTGTATTGTATTTAATCTTTGCATGATTTGTGCATGTGGGTTATAATTTTGTTTGTGTATTTTCATGTGTCTCAAGAATATCTTCTTGGGTGTGCAGACCTGCAAAGAAGCATGGCTAGGACATTTTCAATCTTATTGCCAGAACCTATTTTTCATTTGACAAATATTTTTTACGTAGAATTATAAATGCCAGATTCATTTATGTTATCATTGGTTCATCATGTTATTAATTGGTATTTCCAGCATTGAAAGATCAAGACTCTATTTTTCTGGGTTTACAAGATCTATATGCAAGTTTTCCCACTATCATAAGTTTCAAGAGGATGCAACTAGATTAAAGGCATCCATTGAATGTGTACCAGTCAGTTTTAGGGTCCTAGTTTATTATCTTTCACCCACAAACATTGTAGATCTGGATGTGTTGCATTGATTCTACGAATCCCAATCTTGCCTCACCAAAATACATGTCCCTACAACACAAGTTTGTGGCCAAAGAATAAAAATGTAGTGACTATTGAGAGTTCACGTTTGTTTTAAATTAATGTATTTACTTTGTGTTCATACGTAGGATTTATGTGGAGAAGAGTAAAAATTCAACCTCAAAAGTATAACAAGTTTTATTATTTAGTGGTGTTAGTATTTAATGTCTCTATATGTAATCAGCTATTACAAATATAGTAAAGTCGAGTTTAAGATTTTATTAAATGCTCATTTTTTTTATATTGTTTTTGTTTCAGGTTTAGTCTTTAAAAAAAAGCAATAGTCATTTGGTTATATTTAGGTGATATGGATTATAAATTTTGAAGCTTTTCTATTTGATTTAGTTTTAGTTTTTATATTATTATTTAATTTTTAAAACTTTTAATCGTTTTAGTGTTAAAGTTTTATTAATTGTAGTTTTATGTCATAGAAGTTTTATAAATTGTCATTTCCTTGTTATTGTTTGTCTCCATAACATGTTATCGTCATTTTGTTAAAATTGTCGTGAGAAGTCTTATTGAATGTCAAGTATTGTCATTATTTTGTATTGTCTCATTGTATAACAATCAAAAAAATTATTTATTTATTTATTTTTGTCGATTTTGTGAGTCATAAATAGTTCAAAAATTAAAAAAATTGTCTTATGGACACATTTTCGGTGGTAACCGACATCCATCAATGTAAATTGAGCCTCATGATCAAATCTATCTAAGTTAGCAGCAAACAAATGGAGGTTGGAGGCAATGGAGGAATGAGGTGGTTTAACGACCTCTCATTAGGTACCATCGACGAGGCTGCAATACTACTTTGGTGGCCATGTTATTTCAGTTGTGTTCTATGTGTTTAATTTCGGCATGTGTTGTAGTAAATAAGAATAGATTGATAATTTCTATTCATAGTTAGGAAAAAAATTTCCTATATTTTGTTCTCTTTTTCAAAATGTGGATAGGGAAACATGTACGCTATTATGAAGTGGTTGGTGGTCCACTAGAAAACCAATTTGAGATTTTTTTAATATCTTATAAAATCACATACAGAGTGGTTAATTTTTCCACTAGAAAACCTGTTGGAGTTGATGGTACTCTTTGCAAACCATCTTATTGTAAAACATGAGCAAGTACTAGACAGAACTCACCCATGTTCACACTAAGGGGGTGAATGTTATGAAATTAGTGTTCTAGTCTGAACATATAGGTTTGGGTGTAATTTTTATTTAATATTTAAATAATACATGAGTGTGTACAATTAGTTGTGATATACAACTCATAGATATATGAGTGTGAGAGTACCTTGGGATTGGGATTGATTCTTGGGAGATATGAGGAATTTGTTGATATGCCTAACTCCTCTAAACAAGGAGTTCAATAGGCTATATAATGTAATCTCTATCAATGTAAAAATATCCCAAATATATTTTAATTTGATATTATTTATCTATCTTATGTGAATTATTTGTTGTTCAAAAATGTAATAAGCTAGACCAGAAATATCAAACCCACATCAAAAGGCCAAACCAGGTCTTTATCCTTTTATATATGAGTCTTATGTAGTTTTTAATTTCTAGGTTTATAAATTGATTAAAGTAAAACAATAAAATGGTTGAATAACTCTGCTAATGAGATGAATTCGTGGGAAAATTCTCTAGTCATGCCATTCAACAAACAAATTGTTGGGGTATTTCAGCTTTGCTATCTTACTAAAAAGGCATTCACAAATACAAAGTGTACAAGATTTTCACTCTCACAAATCATATATGATGTATAAGATCTACACTAAAAAACAAAGGCATTACGAAGCTTTGTTGCAAAGTATAAATGACATGCAAAACCTGAAGACACAAATGCTTGCTAAACGTGAAAGAAAAAAGAAATTGCTTTAGAATGGGAGAAAATATGAATAAATAATCAAATCCTAAAACCAAGCATTCCCAGATCACGATGTTTTTTTCGCTTCATATTCATTTCACACTCGAAGTTCACATAATTCTTTTTATTGTGCTCTTCAAGTAATACATCTTGCACTATAGCTTATGTAGCTTTAGGATGTTTTCTCTCTTCACCTTTAAAACCATTGGACATGGGGGTAGAAGCCTCTTTGGTTTGTGAATAAGTTTATAAATATCCATCCTTCTTTGTATGTATAGGATCAGATACCAAATTTGTCTCAAATTTCAAGTTATTGGATACTCCAGAGTTATAGTTGATAATAGGATTTTACAGATTTAAAGCAACAACTAATTACTGAGTGAAGAATTGGGAACTGTTCCCAGTTCCTAGAAATTTAGGCTTTGGTTTGCACTTCATAATTTCTCCAGTATGTAAATACCGCAATACATCATGCTTACATCAAAATCGATGGCTAGAAACAGGATAAAAATAATATTGCAATCCAAACACATATGATAGTCTCAATGATCTAAACTAAAAGGTAGCATTTTCTTCATCTATTAAGATATTAAGATAGAGGTATATAGAAAAATATCTTTAAGCATTTCCTTTTTCTAATGATATCATTTGGAATCTATTATTACTAATATAGGGATAGTAATAGAAAAATAATATTACTAAATTTTAAGGCAACATTCCTAAGCCTCTTGGAGAAAACAAAGAAACACACCTTATCCTTTGTCCCTACTATTGAGCCAGATTCATGGGATTTCAACTCTGTTATCCACCCGTTTGGAATCCAGTCAGGAGAATCAACCATAGTTGCATCAGTTCTTGAATTCCTTCGCTTCCGCCTCATGTCGATAGAAACTTTGTTGGGTTTAATTGGAGTAACCAAACCTACATCATCTTTGTTTACCATTTCATTTCAGGAAGTTCCTTAAATAGTGAGGAAAGTATGTGAAAATGTCAATATGCCTATCATAACCGCTAGGTCACCCGTCAAATTTAATTAAATAGGAAAAACATCAAAATGGCTGTCAAAATTAGGCTAGTGGCATGAATGACCAGAAAGGCCTTTCCCATAAGGGGAACACCTTCAGTGTAAAAATATATTGTTATATATTAATAATATCATATAATGTTTACTTTTATTATAGAATATACATATTATGTTCACTTTAACTATAGAATATACATTTTTGTAGAATATGATATTTTTACTAAGTTTTTAAAGAAATTATCTGTATATTTTAATAATATGAAAACATGTTTATTTTCATTATAGAATGGACATATTTTCTGGAAGATAATTTTTTTAATATGTTTTAGAAAGAATTAAATTAAGATCAATGGATGTTCACTTTCATTATCAAAAACATATATTTTTCAAAACCTTTTTAAAACATTTTCAAAAAACTATTGTTATATTTAACTAAGATCAACATATGTTCACTTTCATTTCTAAAATACGCATACTTTGAGATTCAATCTCATTCAAATATATCATATCCTATTCACCACATTGAAATCTTATTGCCACCAATTTCACTCAAATAAAATTGACATATATATAATAAAACAATAGTTGTTGAATAAAATTGGAAAATTCAGTCACCATCCATCCTAGTTGAGTAAATGTAGTTTTTTTTATGAAAATTTATGTCATAGGAATCAGCACTTTGAAAATTCTTCCCCCATCCATCAATTCAATTAAAAGACAATATAAAAATGAATAGTATTAATTTGAAATCATTTGGACTAATTTCATATCATTTTATGGTTGTAATTATTGGACTAATTCCATGTCATTTCCCCTTTATCTTTCTAAATCATGTACAAGAACAAAATAGTAAATGGGTGGAAAAGAATTTCCATGGAAGAAAACAGTAAATTTCAATTAGTTGTTTCTTACAACTAGGGAGAGTATTAAAGTGGCCCAATCTTGAAACTATGTAGTGCCCCTCCAGTTCTCACTCCTTCACTTAGCAATCGATTTGGTGATTGATTCGTGTTGGAGAAACTTTAAAGAAAAGTATCATGAATTATTTGAATTAAATAAAAGTGACTTGGTTGTAACTCTTGTTGTCACCTGGCCTTGGTAGGAAGGTATACAAGGCTCACAAGGCCAACTTACCACCCTTACCCTCACCACTTGGTTTTGATTAATTGTGGTGGATAGTAATGATCTAAGGTTACTCGAGCTATATTTTGATAATGCTTATATTGGTTTTAATTTCTCAAATACATGTATAAATTAACTTGTCATCTTCATTTAGAATAAACTAACCTAACTTGAAAATTTCCGTGTAAGGCTCACATTACCAGTATTCTTGCAATTACTCCTTGTTCGTTATTATTGTGTTGAATGTTATTGAGATGATGATATTATGATGTTTTAGATTAAGGGATCATATTTTTATATGGTATTCATCGATGATCGTGATTTTAAGTTACATATTTCTGAAATTTAGATCGTACTTCTATGTATCATTAGTAGAATAGATGCAGTGGAATTTTATTTAGTTGATATTTTATAGTCATATTTTCATTATAATTTATATGAATATTTTACCATGTCGAGTGGATTTGAGGTTTTCCTTGAGAGTGTAGGAATTTATAGGTAGCACCACTTTGTGAATGGGGGACTCAATGGTAACACTACAAAGGATGCCAAAACCGTCATGCCAAACTCTTTTATCTCACCCTGATTAATTTTGGCCATTGGTTGTAATTGGGAAATTTGGTTGATTCTTGTATAGGATTTAATTTAATTATTTTATTATATTTTCTAACCTTGAGCACCATGGTAAAACTTAATTTATGTCAGTGCTCACCTAATTTGGTTTTCATTATACTAATATGGTCTTTTGGGATTATTTTTGTTATTGAATAAGCAAATATAGGATTTATAAATGCCAAAATATAATGCAATATAGCATTAAATGAATAAGAAAGGAATTACATAATAGACCCAAGCATATAAGAAATTAAGATTAAAAATCCTAAGTGTAAAATGAGGAGATAGATATACTTAGCTTATTTGTGAATAGATCAGGACTGTGCCAAACTAGAAAATAGAAAATCCAAAGTGCAGAGTATCACATTAAGATAGAAAAATGTAGAGGTAATGGAATATCCTAGACTGGGATACCCGTGCAGGGTCGAGGGTGCCTGGGGCACCAAATACCTTCCTCGATGCTTGTGACTGCTCTGATGGTTCATAACCCTATTTTGCAATGTCTTAAGATGTTCATTGTCCTTCCTTCTTATCGCTAGTATGTTGCACCAAGTCCACATATTTTGCTAATAACCTGCAATAAAGAAATGACCTGTAAAACCCTCAAAAGCGCATCAAATCCCAAAAAGAAAATAATTTAAATGAGTGTTACGATTGTCCTCACCTGTCGAAAGAGTGATCTTACGACTTACCATTGCACTACATTTCATACCCAATGTAGTTATATGTGTGTGAGTGCGGAATCATGCCCTAGGAGGCTCATGAGGGTGTCGCACTTGATAGCGAGCAAGTAGCTAGATGTGAGATATGTAAATATATGTGTACATGAAAGAATTAACTTCCCCTCCTATGTGTGTATGTAAAATTATTATTCCCTTTCCCTTATGTGTGGATGTTAGATGGATACTTGAATGCTCTTTATAATGCCCTTTTGAATGTTACCTTAGCTGGTGATAGCTAATGCTTATTGCTTGGTCCTTTAATATGATCACATGACTTTATATTTATATGATTCATTTGCTTGAATTTTTTAATTAACCCTAAAAAATCCAAATACCAAAAGGATAAAATGCCCAAATGGCTAGAAGGGACCTACAAGATTCATGAGAAAAGTAAAAAGAGGTCAGGGACACCCAAAGGGGATGGGGGCGCCTGGTGTTGGAGTCCTAGTTCGGTACTAGTGTCCACAACGAAAAAATGTCGAAGCATGAAAAGAAAAACTGGGAAATCAAGAGTGTGAGATCAAAATTGGCAACAGAAAGCAAGAAAATATAGCCAAAGACATGGGTTGATTATTACTTTTCCTACTTAGGAATCATATGAATAATAGTATGTGATCAAGACTAGATACATGCCCAAAGTGTGTGATTTAGTGTCTACAATTATGGGGTGTTTTATTGTCTAAAACTATTTTTGGGGGTGTAATGGGAGTTGTTAAGCAATTTGGTGAGGACCACTCCTCATCTTTATTTTCTCATTCCATCCCAAATCCCGAATTTAACCTTTAAGGGAATTTTTGAAGGCTTGTTTTAAAAGGTAAATGTATTATTTACCTCAAAATTGGTCCATGGGACCTAACATAAGGGTGGGGGAATCTTTTTGTGAATCCAAAAATCATCTTCCCCACTCCACCCTCTCTCTATTCACTATCTCAATATTATTTCCTTATTTCACATGTGTGGCTTTGGGATTTTGTGTGGGCTTTGGGGGCTAAGTGGTATTTTGTTCCCTCTTTCATTTTTTATTTTGGGGAGTTTGGAGAGTGATTTGGATGACATGGAGGATTTTATTAGTTAGAGGGGTAACACATGTCTCCCTCCCATGGGCTTTTGGGAGGGATAATTTTCCTATATCTTATTTCAATTTTTATGTTTAGGGACGTTTTGGTAGATAACTTTGGTGGGGAGACTTGGGAGCTTAAGGAGACAAAGAGCTAGGAGATTTTGGACTTGTGCTTGGAGTGTGAGGTAGGTCTCACACCCCCATTGTATTTTGATTTAGATAACTTGTTTGTATGAGTTTGTATGTATTAATTGTAGTGATTTTGATTTTTGGGGGTGGTTTGGGATCCTTATTATTCATGAGTTTTTATGTGTTGAAAATTTTATCCTGGTATCCTTTTCTTTTACACTTCATTTCGGATGTGGATTTTGGATTGGGAATTTGGAGTGGGAAGGTACCCTCATCTACATTCCTTCTTGAGGAATCCATGAATGCTTTATTAACACGGCAGGGTATAATGGAGGTATTTCGTTTGTTAGTTGTGAAGACTTTTGGAATTACTATGTAACGCCCACAAATTCAACATTCTAAAACGACATTAGTCCTTAAACAATTATCCAAAAGGTTTTGGAAATTTTGTTTTTTGTTTTAATTTACAAGGGTGTCAAACCTTAATATACATGTATTTAATTCCTACTAGCAATATTTCATTTCATAGGATAGATCCCATTTAGATTATTAATTAATTATTCTTAATTCAGTCCTAATGTCAATTTAATTATCATTGCTAGATAAGTGTCCATTAATTTCTCTTACTAGGTTAAATAGTTTCCTTCTTGGAAATCAACATTTCAGTCGACATTTAATAAATCCTTATCCCTAGTTACCTTAGTTCACTTAAATTATTTTATTTAATGTCCATTGAATTAAACACTAAAACCTACTAGAAGGGTTACATTTTTAAATGAACACACTAGAGCCCTACATGGCTCCATTCACCATTTTACACATACATTTGATTTATTTAAAATTTAAAACCATGATATGGATATTCTCACCTAACAATTGTAGGTTTGAGTCCTAACCCTTGGATAAAATCAATTGTGGCCACTAGATCTTAGGGTTCCATGCTAACCCTAACTATCCTTAAAAAATCTTATTAAATATTTTTCATTGCCCTAGCCTCCCCATATGGTCTCTTTTCTTTTGTTTAATTTGCAGATTGGAGAAATAGAAGTCATGGGAGTAAGAAAGGAAGAAGTGATGAAGAAATTCATTTGAATCAAGCTTATATTAAATTGGATTATGGATTTATTATAGCATTGTTTTCTATTAGTGGATTGTATGGATTCTTCCCTAAATCGGAATGGTTACCTAGTTATTTCATTTTTTTGTAGTCTACTTGGGTAAAACCCTTTTCCATTTAATCTAAGAGATTCCATACATTTAAATGCCCATTTTAAGAATTACATGTTTGAAACAATGAATTTATGCCCTTATGGTGTGCTCGTGATTTCCTCTTCAAATTTATAGGCCTAAATTTTTAATTGAACCAACTTAAAATTTACACAAACGTGGATTTGGATTTTTCTGCCGTAAGTGATGAAACCACTACCCAAAGCAAGCCAGCAATCCTGGGACCGCCACCCTACCTGGGTGACGATTCACAAACTGCCACCTTTCCTAAGCAACGGTTCAGAGACCATCAATTCCAGAGGGTGGAAACCCTATTCTTTGAAAACAAAACCATCAATTCCACAATTTTTTCCAAAAACAAGTTCTACTGGAGTGTTTTATAGTTTAGCCTTAATTGAATCTATGTTCCTAAAGTCTCCAGTTGAAGGGTTTAACCATTTATTCATTCCATGCCTAAAATTACTAAATTTAAAGATTTTCTATTTCCATAGTAACAAGAAAACAACTACAAGATCATTTTCATTTTCTTTCAACAAATTTTCTTTCAAGTTCAAGAGTAAGAAACAAGCTTAATCTATTCCTAATATTATTGTTTTCCTTTCCACAAAAAAAAAATGCAATTTCTCAACACAATAACATACTTAAATTTTATTGCATCTTTCCATTTCTACTACAACCATTTTTTCAAGTAACTACAAGAAACTTTATTTCACATCCAAATTTTCAATGAATACACTATTAATATTTTATAACTTCTATGTTCTTATTTTCATTTTTACCATAATGCAACTTCAACAAATGATAATAAACTTTCTTTTTTTTAACATAGGACATTTCCTTACAATGAAAAGAGCTTTATTTTCCAAAATACATTTCAACTTTGATAAACAAATATGCAATGTAACGCTTCTTTTAAATACAATACTACTAGTCTTTCACCTTAAGTGGAAATTACAAGAAAGGTTTTCTCACAAATAAGGATTTCTTTTGACTTCAAAAAAGCTCCAAGTGCTAATTATTCAACAATATTTCCACCATTTCTTCACTTTAATCACAACAAAAAAAAATGGGGGAGAGGCAATACTCTCCACCCAACCAATAATCCAATGAGGAGAAGAAGGAATCATCCTCATTGGCCCCCGAGCCCCAACCAAAATGCAATAAAAGATGGATCCAACTCATGGAAACTACACAGTGCTTCAACATCACAACACAAAATTTCACAACCATATAACACACATTCAACACAAGATATAATCACAAGAATGCAACTTATCAAAATACACAAGGCTTGAAATGCAAAGCCAATGGAGCAAGGATCTATGGGGAGATCACTTATGCCTCCCAATGGGATTAGGTGACCACCTTAAAGCCATCCAATATACATCTCAAAACCCCTAAAAAAATATTATTCCTCCCTTAATATCCTCTTATTCCCCCCACATTCTCTTATGCTTCCCTACAATCTCTTATATCTCCCTCATAAGAACCAAGTAAGAAATGCACGCATTTTATTATCCAAGGTGGGGAACCCAACCCAACTCCCTCCCAAAACATGAAATAAACTCTTATGCCTCCCTACATATAAAATCCCTATATTCTTCTCCTACACCATACTTAGGCATTCTACTCAAGAACCCAACAAGCATACCAAAACATTCAAAAATATACCAATATACACATATAAGAGAAAACAAATTTGAAAAGGGTTTAGTTCCTACCTTTCCATGGTAGAACTTGATTATTACATTACCATTAAAGATACTTCAATTTCAATCCAACTCCAACAAGATCCAAACTCAAGAAGCACTCCAAAACTCTCCAACTCCAAAATTACAAAAGCACAAATGAAATGAAGTAACCCCCAAACAAACAAATAAACTTGCATATATGGAAAAAGGAAAGAGGAGGGTGAGGTGGCTCCATGTAGGATGCCACATCACAAGTCAAAACTAGGCCTCAATGCACAATAAATTGGTGGTTGAGAGAAATAACAAGCCTCTTACACACACAATCCCAACCCATACCCCATGAAGATAAACTTTGAAACTCATGTAAGAAAAGTGCAATAAATGTCACTTTTTGTCTTATAAACCACATAATGGGGTCTATTTTTAACCCCCAAATCCATAGGTAGGGTTGGTATATGAAATTATGAGGTGTGGGACAAGCTTAGCTTGTCCCACAAGCCTCTAGAAATTGCCCTTAAGCCAAAATCCAAAATTCCAAGGTAAGGTAGAGTGTACAACACTTACACTAAATCAAAATCACATTGTCCAAAATACCAACAATTATAATAAATGACTCCATTTGGCACATCCACAAATAACTTAATAACATGATTAATTCACTTAATAAAGACACATTAATAAAAAAAGATTAAAGAAATTACATCACCAAATAAATCACATATTGTACAATAAATAAAATAAAAGGGAAAGAATTACACACAAAGCCCATGGTAACAATTGGAGGTCATCACCCCCATGGTAACCCCCTAAAATATTAAAATAAATAAAACACGACATTACACAAGTTGCCATGGTGACCTTCGTTGTATTCATCTAGTATTCTATTGTGGTTGGTCTTTAATCCCCCTTTTGATTGTTTTGATATAATTACCTACAAAATCACACAATACCTCATTTAGCCTCGTGGCCACATCAAAAAGATAAAAGATAAAATATACACATATCAATAAATAACCATTTGCATATAGTTAAATCATCATCTCTACTAAACAATGTTATCATTTGTCTAAAATTCCAATAACATCTCAGTTCTATCTTTTATCAATATCAACAAGATTACAAGATTAATTCAAATGCTAAATCCTACTCAACATGAGGAGAATTTTGAATGTCAATAATATATATGTCAGCAACACATCATCATAATCAATATAAATATCTCTCTACATCTCTAAGAAACTACACAAATCATATTATGAATAAAAATCCATCAATAGTCATAATATATCTATCATCTAACATCATGCTACCCAAAATGATATAATAATATCCATGTCTAGAGTCAAGAGTAATCAAAATCAGAATATAATAAGTGTCAAAGAGGAGTGGGAACTACATCCCCCTCCCCTTAGACTTGACTTCCTCCTGGAATTCATTGAAATGTGTGTGGAAACTGCACTTATAACAACATATTCTCCTCCCATGTAACATCAGTCTCATCATACCTATCCCACTAGAATCCCACCTGATCAATCTCTTGACCTCGAATTCCTAGGGTCCTACACTCTAAAATATGCACGAGATCCACCATCATATGCCCCTGCTCCTGCACCTATAATGTGATCTAATCCAATACATGATATGGATCTGGGATATATCTCCTAATAAAATCTAACTGAAACACATCATGTATGCGAGACAAACTAGGTGGCAAGGCTAGATGATAAGGTAAGGGACTGATCCACTCCATGATCTCGAATGGACCCACAAATCTAGGAGACAACTTAGAGTCTTTTCCATAATGGATAGGACTCTTATGATGTATGACATGAAGAAACACCTTCGTGCCCACCACATAACTACATTCAAGTCTCCTTTGATCTGCATACTTTTTCTTCCTATCATGTGCCTCCTACAACCTCTGTCGGAAAAAAACAACATGTTGCTCCATTTCTTGTAACAATGTTGGGCCAATAGATACTTTATCCTCAAGTTTGTCCAAAATCAAAGCTATCCTGCACTCCTTGCCATAAAGTGCCTAAAAATGTGTCATCCCAATAGAACTTAGGAAGTTGTTGTTGTATGCAAAATCAACTAAATACATGTACTCCTCCTACTTTGACTCGTGATCCATGATGTACATCTAAAGCATGTTCTCTAAAATCTGATTCACCCGCTCTGTCTGACCATTTGTCTTTGGATGATAGGTTGTGTTGAAGTTGATACTCGTCACAAGGGCCTGTTGTGTGGTAGTCTATAAGTGTGATGTGTATAAGGGATCCCGGTTGTAGATGATCTTCTGCGAAATCCTATGCAGTCTAACAATCTCATCCATGTACACTCTCGCTATGACACTAGCTGTATAGGTGGTCTTCATCAAAGAAAATGAGCAACTTTCGTCAATCTATCCCCCGTAACCATGATGGAATCATGGTGGTATCTTGATGTTAGTAGCCCTACTATGAAATACATGGAAATGGTGTCCCATTTCCACTCTGGGATAATGTGTGGGTAAATAAGGCTAGCTGGATGTTGATGCTTGGCCTTCAATCTATGACACTCTAAGCAGCATGAGACAAACTAAGTTACATCTCTCTGAAGGCCTCTCCAATGGTATAGTTTTCTCAAGGTGGCGTGCATCTTCTTCACCCCTGGATGAGATGAATAAGGTGCATGACGAACCTCTGCCAAGATATCCTATCTCAAACCTCCATCCTTAGGTACATAGATCTAGCCTCTATGCCATAGAAGTCCATATGACTCTAATGAAAAACTATCAAACTTCCTTTCAAGGGGTCTCTGAGACTCCATCTTTGATCTAGCTGCACGATAGAAGTTATCATAAGGAAGTTACTACAAAATCCTACTCTACAAGTTTGTACCCACTAAAGTAACCAAAACCAAGTGTCTCCATCTACTCAGAGCGTCGGAAACAACATTCTCCTTTCCCTTCACATGCTCTATATCCATGTCTTACTCACATAACAAATCCATGCAGCACCACTGACAAGTGTTGAGATTGGGTTGCGTGAAGAGGTGAGATAAGCTCAAATGGTTTGTCCTGAGAAAAGATATTTTTCCCAAAATAAAATGTCTCCATTGAACCAAAGCATGCAAAACTATTGTAAGCTCCAAGTCATGATTTGGATAATTGAGCTCATGATCTTTGAGTTTTTGAGACTCAAAGGAAACCACATAGCCCTCCAGCATCAAAACACCACCTAGTCTTGCCAAAGAAGCATTGATACAAATGAAGAACTCTCCATGCAGATCTGGCACTGCAAGAATCGATGTTATCGTAAGGCATCCTTTTAGTGTACTGAAGGCCTACTCACATTCATCTAACCAAAAAAACTTCTTCCCTTTTCGATGAAGGGAACTGATGGGGTGCGTAATCTGAGAAAATTCCTGAACAAATATTCTATATTAACCTTCCAACCCCATGAAACTGTGTAACTCGGTCACACTAGTTGGCACAGACCAATCCATAATGGCTCAAATATTGGAAGGATCGATGGTGATACCTTCCCCAGAAATGATTTGACCCAAATATTACACCTCTGACTGAAATAATGCACACTTCTCCAAGTTCCCATGAAGTTGCTACTCACAAAGACACTACAGAACCTGGAAAAGGTGATCCTCATGCTCCTCACATGTGCCTGATTAAATCAAAATTTCATGAAGAAATATGAGCATGAAGCAATTTAAAATGTCTTGAATACCCTCATCAAACTCATGGATACTATGGGGGCATTCATTAGACCAAAAGGCGCTATTGTGAACTAGTAGTGGCCATATCTCGTACGGAAGGTTGTCTTATGAATATCTACCTCCATGATCCTTAGCTGATGGTATCTAGACTTAAGATCTCTCTTAGAAAATATTGTGGCCCCTTTCATTTGATCAAACAAATCATCAATACGTGGATGGGGATAACGTTTCTTGATCTTTACTTTGTTCAGCTATAAATAATCGATACAAAATCATAGAGATTCGTGCTTCTTCAAAAAAAAACACCGATGCACCCCAACGGGATACACTAGGAAAAATCAAGCCTTTCTCTAGAAGGCCCTCAAGCTACAACTTGAGCTCACAGAGCTCAAGGGTAGTCATCCTATAAGGTGCTTGTGAGATATGCTCTACTCTTGTAACAAAATTAATGTGAAAATCTATCTCGCGTGGGGGAGGTGACCTCGACAGCTCCCCTACAAAGACATCAGGCAACTCCCTCAAGATATTATGATCGTCAAGGGACGGACCACTAGACTCATCCTCAAATCTATTACTAACCGTGACAGCATACAATTGGCAACCTCATCGTGCACACCGCTTAAGCTGCATAGTAGATATGGTGTGAATAGAGGTGGGCCTCCTTACTCCCACAATCACTAACTTCACTCCTAAATTTTCTGCACATGATATTACCTTACTGTAAAAATCAACCCTAGCCCTATCTGCAGATAACCAATCCATGCCCAAAATAATCCCATAGGAACCCAACAGAAGGATACTAAAATCAAAGGTCATAAAAAAGGGTCCTAGGACAACTATACACTCCTTAACTAAGGAATCCACTGTGATCTTGGCTCCAAAATTCATCTCCACATCCCAACTATGGGTTTGCCTAACTACCACCATCCTGCATCACTCTATTACAAATGGAGAAATAAAATAATTTTAGGAGCCTGAATCAAATAAAACAGAAATAAGAATGCCATCAATATTACCTATCATCTCAATCACCATGCTCTGATGCTCTTCCAAGAGGTTCTTGTCCAGTGCATAAATCTTATGGCTCATAGTCATGTCCCCTATTGTAGGCTCTGAAAATGGCGCCTTACCCTTTTTATTAAGATTCTAAGGGCACTCTCTCCAATGATGCCCATGTGCACTACAACCATAGCAACTACCAGGTCCCCTCTAATGAGAAGTAACTCCCACAAGTACTCTAGTGGTCTGTGTTGTGGATCATGATGATCCTACTATGGACTGTTGTGGTCATTTCTGATGAGCTCCTGTTGAATGAGCTCTAGGCAGTGTCTGAGTCTTGACTAGTCCCCTAAGAGGAGGCCCCATATTGCATCCCCTCTGAGAATCAAATATATGTGGAGGCCTAAATAGAGGGAGAGTCAACTGCTGAGGTGGTTACTATGGTGGTCTGAATGAAGACTGTACAGAACCATGTCCATCATGAGGAGGAGGAGTTGACCCCCTCGATCTATTATCCTACATCTGCTGGATATGACTTTACACTCTATCTTTGGTCGGTTGCGTCTTCCTGCTAGTTTCCTCTATAATCTAGGCCTTCTCAACGGCATCAGCTAGAGTATACGGTAAATGAATGTGCCTTTCCCATCCAATGTTCAGGTTCAGGCCCCTTATGAACCTGTGAATCCTCACCTGATTATCCTGCATATAGTCTACATATTGAAGTAGGTCCAGGAAGTGACTCTCATTCTTTACCACTATCATGGATGTCTGACGTATGTCATGAAAATCATATATCCTCTATTAAATGAAACTCCTAGATAAGTATCTTCTCCTGAACCACTCCTTAAAGAGCTCCTAAGTGATGGTCTCAGAATCCACATAGAGCTTCTACTCCTCGGTCCTCCACCAAACCCTGGCTCCGTCTCTCAGAAGGTGGATGGCAACACGAACCTTCACGTTGTTGGTACATGGACATAACTTGAATAATCCACTCAAGTTGACTAAACATGCCTCTACCTGAAATATTCTAGCTTCCCCAGTGAAATGAAATGGATGGAGTTTCAGGATCTCTCTGATGTGATCTACCATTGTAGACTGTCTACCTCTAGGTCTATCAATGTGCTCATCTTATTGCCTAGGGCTCCTAGATATGTCCATGTGTCCTATAGCCCTGTCTCCATGACCTCTCTACGATAAATATCATCTGAAAGACTACACATGGTATTTCTATGCCCTGTGCTCATCACTACATTGGTAAGGTGCACGAGCCTCTACTAATGGCTCTTTGTCATTTCTGTTGTGTCTCCCTCCTAAGGATCCTTCGCGTACATCGGCATTAACATCCTGTACCATCCAAAGTATATTCAAGGCAATATGGCGGCTACTTCCTGATCTGGGGGTGGTAAGCTAAGTCCACGTGTAAGAACCCTTCGTCTATTCTGCACCCCCTGCATAGACCAAGGCAAGAGTTAACTTATTACTCTAGATTTTGTTTCATTTTTCTAGGTTTTCTTCATTTACAATATCATGCAAGTTGTGTGATCTAAGTTTAAAGTTACGATATGTTTTCTTGTTATTTCTTATGTTTCTAACTATGCTTAGGGTCATAGTGTTGAACCCATGGCTCTGGTACCAAGTGTAACGCATACAAATTTGATGTTCTAAAACCACATTATTCTTTAAACAATTATCTGGAAGGTTGCGGAATTTTTTTTGTTTAAAGTTACAAGGGAGTCAAACCCTAATATATGTTTGATTAATTACTACTAGCAATGTTGCATTTCAAAAGATGGATCCCATTTAGATTATTAATTAATTATTCTCAATCCAATCATAATGTCAATTTAATTATCATTGCTAGATAAGTGTCCATTAATTTCTCTTACTAGGTTAAATAGTTTCCTTCTTGGAAATTAGCATTTTAGTCCACATTTAATAAATCCTTATCCCTAGTTACCTTAGTTCACTTAAATTATTTTCTTTAATGTCCATTGAATTAATCAATAAAACCTACTAGAAGGGTTACACTTTTAACTGAACACACTAGAGCCCTAAGTGGCCCCATTCACCCATTTACACATACATTTGATTTATTTAAAATTTACAACCATTATATGGATATTCTCACCTAAAAAATTTAGGGTTTATTCCTAACCCTTGGATCAAATTAGTTGTGGACACTAGATGTTAGGGTTCCATGCTAACCCTAACTATCCTTAAGAAATCTTATTAGACCTTTTTCTTTTCCCTAGCCTCCCCATATGGTTTCTTTTCTTTTGTTTAATTTACAGGTTCGAGAAATGGAAGCCATGGGAGCAAGGAAGGAAGAAGCCATGAATAAATTTACTAGAATCAAGATTATCTCAACTTGGATTATAGATTTATTATAGCATTATTTTCTATTATTGGATTGTAGGGATTCTTCCCTAAATCTAGAAAGGTTACTTAGTTATTTTTTTATTTGGTATTCTACCTGGCTAAAACTATTTTCCATTTAATCTAGGAGATTTGATACATTTAAATGCCCATTTCAGGATTTACATGTTTGAAACAATGAATTTATGACCTTATGGCTTGCTCGTGATTTCCTATTCAAATTTGCAAGCCTAAATTTTAAATTAAACCAAGTTAGAATTTGCACAGATGCGGATTTGTATTTTTTTGTCATCAGTGATGAAACCACCGCCCAAAGTAGGTTGATGCTCTTAGTACCTCCGCCCTACCTGGGTGACAATTCAAAAACTACCACCTTGCATGAGCAGTGGTTTAGAGACCACCGCTCTGCACAGGGCGATAGTCATGTTCTTTGAAAACAGAACCATCAATTCAGTAATTTTTCCAAAAACAAGTTTTACTAGAGTGTTTTACAGTTTAGCCTTATTTGAATTTATGTTCCTAAAGTCTCTAGTTAAAGGGTTTAACCATTTATTCATTTCATGCCTAAAATTACTAAATTTAAAGATTTTCTATTTCCATAGTAACAAGAAAACAACTACAAGATCATTTTCATTTTCTTTCAACAACTTTTCTTTCAAGTTCAAGACAAAGAAAGAAGTTTAATCTAATCCTAATATTACTATATTCCTTTCCACAACAAAATGCAGCCAAGGAAGCCCACAAATCTCTTTTCTGAATAATATTAGATGGGCCATAAACATTAAAAATAAAAAACTCTTATATGAATTCTTTACCACCACTTTGCACCATTAAAAATTAGTCGAAGATTCCATAGCCAAAACCTCCACTTTACTAGAAACCACATTACCCCTAAACCACCAGAAGCCCCTTTGGCATCGATGAAAGTTCCTTGCCAACCATTCCACTTCTTCGCCCAACTTGATAGACAATCTAAACCTAACATTCTAGTTTCCTGAATACAACAAATATCAATACCTTGCTCCAAAGTTAAATGCCTAACCAAACATTATTTATCAGGGGCTCTCATTCCCCCGACATTCCATGATAATAACTTCATGTCTTCTTCAGGGGGGACTTTCCCTCCCTACTCACTATTTTATAAAAAAGTTTGATGTGCTTTTGTCTTCCAGTCACCACCTCCTGAAGGGTTTTATGCTCATTACTTGGCCTGCACTGCCCGATTTCCTTACCACGGTTTGAAAAACCTAAAATTGGTTCTCAGCTACAAAACAATGGCCTTCAAAAACTTCCCATTTATTGGGAGAGGCTTCCCCTGCTACTTCCTCTTCCTTTTTATCTGACGAAATGTCCAACAACTGGTCTTTAGAGGCAACCCATTGATTCAGAACCTCCATAGAGGCTTTGTTCCCCACATCTACCCCTTCCTTGATTAACGAGAGAAAAAAGTTGGATTCTTCCACTACCTTGGAAGATTCCAATAGAATATACTTCAGAGTAAACACCTTTTCTTTGCATTTTCATGATCCCGAATCTTCTTTGGTTGGGGAGGAAAGAATACCTCCTTTATTCCCTTCAACCGCTCCATTTCCATCCTAGGCTACGGCATGTGGCTTCCTATTAGTGTCCTTCGCCACCATCTAGGATTTGCAATATCTTCTTAAAATTCCTAGATAATGAAATTTGAAGCATATAAAAAAATCTTCTCATACTCCACCTATTTCACCCAAAGCCCTTCTAGGCTTCTTATGGAAATAGATTCTAGAAAAGGATTAGAATAATCCACATAAACACATACCCTAGCATAAGTTGCAAGGATCCTTTCTAGAGTCTGAGGATCGATCCAAATAACCTTCCCAAGAGACCCACAAACATTAGAAAGGATGCGGGGGTTCCAATACTCGATAGGAAGAGCATGGAGCGTAACCTAGATTTATAGCTCTTCCATGACCATTGAATTAGGGTCAAAATTTGAAGCCCATTTAAGTATATGCAACTCATGCTCTACAAACAAACACTCATGCCAAAGAAGGGTTTCTTCCTACTCAGCCACACTCCTCAAAAGAACCAAAAAGAACCCTTTTTCTAGGAATCTAACATGTATCCCTCTCCCCCATTTCCTTTTGCACCAGCCTACAATACCTTCCGTAGAAAGTTTCTTGCTAGAAAAATTTGCCACTATTGCTTTTTTTAACACTTCAACCTGAACCAATAATCCATCTTCTACCCTAAGGAAGACCGAACATGGGGATTCATCTGAAGATAACACTTGCAGAACCTAACATGTTCTAATCACATTGTCCTCTCCTTAACGGATCTCTGCGCCTCCTCCCAGAAACCCTAGATCAGACATTTTTCT
This sequence comes from Taxus chinensis, assembly GCA_019776745.2. Taxonomy (NCBI): domain Eukaryota; kingdom Viridiplantae; phylum Streptophyta; class Pinopsida; order Cupressales; family Taxaceae; genus Taxus; species Taxus chinensis. Next base: position 158,196,189 of record CM034153.1, on the reverse strand, counting down.
CTATTTTCACGTGATTTTCCTATACTGCTTCTTTTTAAGTGTTTATTTATAAATACATTATTAGAATAATTTCCTAAATAAGTTAGTCCCCAAAGTTAAAACATAGTTTCAGCATGAAAATGTGCTCAAATGATAAAAGTTGACCCTTAGACAAAGGGAATCACTAACAATTGCTAGTTGTATACTTGTCATCCCTAGTGACCCAATGCCATCGTTAGCGGTGTGGTGGGGTGAGAAGTCAAAAAAAATAGATGAAGAAGAGAATAAAGCTAGTTTAATGGATGTGGTAAGCGGAGTGAAAGTGTACTTAATTATGTATATGAATGACTAATAATAAAGGAATAGTGTAGGGTTGACTAAAAACATATTAGGTATGCCTAAAATAACTTAATGTGTTTTAGTGATACAACTAGTAATTGCACATGAGTTGCAAATTATGTCGGAGAGGATAACAGTGTTAAGTTTGTTGGAGTTTTAGTTTACAACGAAGTGTATGCAAAACTAAAACTAAAAAAAAAATCTTTCTAGAAATGAAGAATAATCAAGCACATGGCACATTATTAAAGGGAAAGGATTTTTTTTAGATTCTTTATTTAACATCACTAATAATCGCCACAAAACATTCTCCATTTTTAAAATGAAGGAAATGGTTCCTATTTCTCACAACAATTTCTCTTGCAACAATCTTGGAATTAATTTTTGTTGTAGTGTGGCAATGAGCACATAATCAAAGGTTCTTAACAAGTGTAATAGTTGTTCCAAGGGTTGTGTTTAACCTATCAACTGTAATTTCCAACTTTTAACTATGGTGGTAGAGAAATAATTCTTTTTCCTCCACTTCTACATCATTAATTAAATGTCTTTAATATTAAAAATAATATTTTTCCTTCATCTCTCAAGCCATTTTCTCCAAGTTTGCGTAGATCTCCTCTATCTCTAGATGTGATCTATGATTTATGATATATCTCATGTCCTTCAATCCAACCATATCCAAGGATATTCTTAATTACTATCTTTCACTAATCTCCATATCATTTGAGCCTCACCTCACCTTCCCACTTCTACATAGATGTTTGAGACAAGAAAATAAGCTGCATCAATTTTAAGATCCAAATCAAAATGCAGTTTATTCAATTTCTTTCTCAATTCATTCAATGGTATTGGATTTGCACTTGGTGCTTTTGTTTTTGTTCCCACTTTCATATATATTTGTCTAGATTGCTTTACATTTCCTTTGGCAACCCTCATAGAGGGATTTTTTTTTAGGAGAGAGAAATTTTCTTCAATGACATGGAATGATTTATAATTGCCAGTTTTTTGGCAGGCATTATCTATAAAAGGAATTTCCTTCAGAAAATTCAAATAATTTTCTTTAAAAAAATGGTAAGTTATGTAAATATTCTCAGATAAACTCACCAGGACTAGATGACTTATCAATATTAGTTTTTGTTCCAAGAATTTCACCATCTTCACTAAAGAGGAAGGAATAATCACTTGTTGCCTTTAAATGCTTAGACTTTTTCTTGGTCTGTAAAATAATTAGAACATTATTAAACCAAGGCAATATAATTATATGTCATTTGAGATAAACTGATTAAACACCATTTTTTAAAATGACCTACAAGTAATGTTGAAATTCTGAAATAAAATGAGAAATTTTTTATATTTGTGAAAACATAAGTGACAACACTAAACCATCAACCAAAAGAGCTTATTTGTTGCATTACAAGTGCAAATAACAAAATTCATTAAGGATAAGCTACAGTACCAAATGCAAATAAAAAAAATCATCACATAAAAATGCCAAAGAAACCATTTTCACATACCTATACATTTCCATTAATGTGACAGTGAATACAACAAATTTGCATGGTTGTGCAGTAACTTGGTAGATAAGAATTATCAAACAAGAACATGTGCCAATAGAGATCTTTCATACCTTGTTTATGGAAACCTTGGGTGGTGTTGGTTCCTTGTCTTCATGCCTTGTATAAGATCCAGTTGCATATGATTTAAATACGAAAAAAATGCAAGGGTTATTAGCAAAAGTGCATTAAGAAACTCCATTTGTTTTTAAATTATGATTCGTATTTATAAATATATTAAATTGAAGAAATATCAACATAATTCTAGAACCTCCTTAGCAATTCTTTTCACAACTTGTGCAGCCTCTAGCCTTACACATGTTTCTTTAATGACTCTCCTTGCAACTATAGGTTGGGAAGGCCCAAAGAATGAACCATAGCCTTAATGAGAAACAAATTGGTTATTCAGTGTAAATTCTAAATTTTTGCACACCAAATTTCTACCTAATTGTGGCAAATATTTTTACTTAACTTATCATATGGCAATATTTTCTTATCATTTTCTAAATCATTGTCATCCTTCCTACCATACACTCCATTTAATTTTCATTTTAGTTTCTGATGTTCAAGCTCTTTCAATTTTTCTCTCCTCTCTGAATATTCTTAGCATTCCTTGGTTGTTGATCAGAGAACACTTAACAAAAAGCACACAAGAATTCTGTGTGGGAAAGTAGGTCATATTTAAAGGCGCGAACGGATAGGGAAAACACGTGTGCAGAGAAGAAGTTCAGATCTTCGGGACTTAGCCATTTTCGCTCATGAAGGTCTATTTTTAGAGATGGCATGCAAAGCACACAAATGAGGGAGAGACATGCACAAAATGCATTGGCTATTCTTGGAGGATTGGATATGAAGCACTTTGCATGGACACAAGCTGATCTAGATCTATTACTGTCAGTTAACTACCAGTAGTCTATTGTTAGCACACTGGCATGTGTGGCTAGTTTTGTAAAGGCACGTGGCTAATAATAGCATTCAGCCTATTTTGGGAATGGATAAGTGGTGAAGGGAAATTCGCCACCCTTATATATATGTAGTAAATTTTGTGATAGAAAAGGGAGAGGAGATATATATAGAGATATGTTGATTAATCTGTTACGCGCATACTAATGTTATGGTAATGAAGCTTCTGTATACTTATTGCATTGAATACAATGGAGGATTTGGCTAAATCTAAGTGTTAGACTTGTGTGTATTTAAATCTAGTATGTTTTTTATCACATCATGGTTAGTACTTAATTATGTTCTCCCTTAGGTATATATCTGGTATGCTATGTGGAATGATGTGTTAGTAATGGAACTATATATATCTCTTAAGTCTTCATCATGATAACATCCTGCAACAACAACCCTAAAGACGGACCTGGTACCTTTGTGCACTTCAGGTGAGTGCTCATTTTAGGTTGAGTGATGTGCCAACGCATCTAGGGTCTTATTGGATTTGTATCACTAAATTCTAGGTTGCATCATTGGCCACTTTAGGATCTTCATCTTATTCAAATTTCCTACCTTGTTCTAAACCCTCATTATCATCATCTTCATCTTCATACTCTATAGGTTCTTCCTCTGCCTCACCACCATCCTCTAAAAGACTAGCATAATCTCTATTATTTCGATAGAAATCTTAGAGAAAAGCAATAATATATCATTTATTATTAATGGCTTTAGCTTCAATCCTCCAACTATATAAGCCACATAAAAAATGTAATAGATGAAGAAGAGAATAAAGCTAGTTTAATGGAGGTGGTAAGTTGAGTGGAAGTGTACTTAATTGTGTATATGAATGACTGATAATAAAGGAATAGTGTAGGGTTGATTAAAAAAAGATTAGATATGCCTAAAATAACTTAATATGTATTAGTGATACAAATATCTTTAAAAGCATCAAAATTGTCATTATCTCATACCTTATAACACAATTAGGCATTTTTAAGATGAAACCAAGTCTTATACAAACAAGTTTTTATCTATATAATATCATTTTTAATAGTAATTAAGTAAATATGGTATACTAAATTTTTTGAAAAAAATAGATCACATGGATAGGAGAAACAAATAAGATATTATTATGTCGAAGGCGTATCTAAGTTAGAATGAGCAAGCCAATTCTGACATCATGTTAGTGGTTGATTTAATCTCAATCATTCATAACTTTTTCGTATCGAAGTTCTCTGAATAATCTCCACCGTTCACGTGTGCATTTTTAATTTGTTGGCTGGCATACGTGAAAATATGAGAAACGACGTTGTGTTATTCGTGACTTGGCTATCTATTTTGCTCAACTCATCCTGGAAATACAAGTTAGTTTATGAACATCATCTCCCTATAGCATATGACGACTATTTCAACATTCTCTAGTGGTTAGATGAGGAAGGGGGTTTCGATCCCAGGATCAATGCCCACACAGACTCAATCAGGTGTTTTGTGGCAGTAACATAGTGCACCACTTGGGTATTCATGCTTGCGGAAGGAATTGGAGGTAGTTGTATTTTGAGGGGTTTATACTTGTCCATCCCTTCTTCAACGAGGAAGATACCATTACTAAATTAGGACCTAAAGCACAGGGTATGGTTAAGATGGTTGACGGTATTTGAAAATTTTCACTTCCTGAAGGAGTAGATAAAGACCATCCTTTCTACAACCCAATTTCTCTATCTTTCCCATCTCTCTCTAGGCTTGTTTATTCATGACTTCTGGTAGTGGTTGCTAGAAAGGATATACTAAAGTATAGGGCATTCTTTTTCCTTTGTGAGATTTTATTTTGACCTTGCGAGCACAATGCTTGCAAGTGGCCCGGATTCCTGCAAATATGACATAGGAAAGTCGTATTCTCATAATCTAGTGACTGAATATGTTGAATGTTTCCCAGTTTCAGTAGAATCTTGTCTGGCAGTCCTTTACTCAGGTCGATCTCTGTGTAAAATCTGGCATATGTCTGGAGACCAGCCGATGCCCTGGCATGATCCACCTTTACGAATTTACCCAAAGTGTTACTTATATCCTCAAGAGCATGCCAAAAATACAAAGGAAGATTAGGTAACCGAAGCCACACTGGCATCTGAGAAACCGATAAAGAATTTAGATCAAACTCAGGGAACCACTGTGTGAGAATAAGCCCGTGTTGCCCCAAAACCACGGGCCCTTGGATAAGCATTTCTGATAATCCTTTACTTTTTGGAAATGAACCACAAAAAAACTTTGGAACAGAAGGATATTTTTCAGTCTTTGGACTAGTTCTCATAAACCCACTGAGAAAGGGCAGAGGAAGCTGGCCATAAGCCATTAAATCTGCCAATAACCGCAAGATGATACAAGGATAGAAGATAAGCCTCTACCTCGTGGTTCTCTAGGCTTAAAGATGACATCTCCTCTGCCAAATCTATAACATACACAGGTTGGTTAAGGGAGCTAGGGTTTTTATAGAGTGCAACATCCCTAAAGGAGGAAATCTTTGAGTCGGTAGCAAGGGGTGGTGCCCCTCCATAGCCATCCTTTTCATGATCAACCCAACCTCCACCAGAACTAGTCCCGTTTGAGCCGCCATTCTGATCCTGGATAGGCTTCTGATGTTCAAAAACTAGGAGTCGATTGTGACTAGGAAAACCCTGCGTCGCCCTAGCATGCATGTCTTCAATGAAATCCATCTGGGCTTCCTTGTTCAAATATTTGAAGGCTTGAATGGTGGTCATGTCCTTTCTGCTAATGGGGATATCATTCCAAACCCCAACTGTGTTTTCTTCATGGCCATGCTTCTTAGTTGCGCCTAATTCCGAAGGAGAGCCACTAGGGTTTTGACGTGTTCATGCTGTCATCCTCCTCTCCCTTCAATAAATTGTTGTAACTTCTTACATGCATGTTACAACCCTGGTTTTTTTGTTTTTAATTCCTGTCGACAAACTAATTATAAAAATCTTATTGGAAAATAAAATCTCAGTGTCACTTACATGACTACTCATTTCAGGGGTTTAATTATCAATGGTTTTTCACACCATGTATATACTAAAGCTTAAAACACAAGTACAAAGTGATACAAAAAATAAACATTATTATTGGGCTTTGAACAAAAAACCTTTTTGTTTTCATCCATTTTTTTATTTTGGCCCACTTAAGCAAAAATTACACTCACTTGCATGCTCCGAGAGAGATTGAGATGAAAAAGTGGCACACATATAACATATATTATTTGGGTAGGAATAATCTAAGTTATGAAATAGGAGTAGGACATGAAATTATTTAACTCCCATCTTTATATTTCCAATTTTTCATTGACGTTTTCATTGCACCTAAAAAAATTATATGTCATCCAATAGAATACCTAAATGACGTAAAACTATAAAATAAATAATAGCAAAGTCCATTTTATACTGGTTATCTTTGACAACCTGCATCATCAAGAGCATTGATGAGGGTAGATGTAGTTGTCACCTTGTTAGCTTCAAATAAACTATAATTATAAATGTGCATGAAATTGCCACCCTGAGATGCCTAGCCCACTCCACATATCCCTACCTCTAAAGTTTCTCGTGTGACGTATAAGTAATTTTCTATTAAAATAGTTTATTCTAACTACCTGAAAAAAGAGGGATAACATTGCGAAGATCGACTAATAACATTGGATGTATTGATCAATCACTCCTTGCATTATTACAATTCTCCTTGATAAGTTTTATATATTTCCAACAACCTACACCTACTTTCTTGTTAGTTTCACTAATGTTCCTTGGAGTGGCCTTATCCTCCCTTAAATCCCTTCCCCGTCACCTCTCCTCCTCTTGAAATGTCTTTCTCCCTCAACTTTAACTTCTTCAATGAATCCCCTTCGGCATCTCCATTGCAAAATTCACATGCCAATATTGATAAATCTATGTTTATTATGAAGATGAATATCGATCAATCTACTCATCAAGCCCTTGAAAAAAATAATATAATATAATCAATAACAATATTTATAATGATAAATGTATCTTTACTATTATGGTAAATGCTTATCAGTCTTGCCATCACATCTTAGAAAACTTTTATATATTTTAGTCATACTATGAAACAAGTAAGCTTTTCTCTTACTATATGAATCAATTGTCCTCGTTTGTTCTTGCTTATTACACTAAAAGGTATTTACCCTATTAGAAATATGGTGCACCCTGTGGCACTGTGTCAAATGTCCATATCGACATGTCGAGATCTCAATTGTCCACCTCATAGGTCATATTAAAAACCTCCAATCAATCTAAGTTGTCCATGTGTGCATCACGATGTTTACTAAGCACGAAGAACCCTGTCACAGAGCCACCATTAATGATGACCAACATTGTTCTGTTGGTGATTGTTGTGGATTACGTTGCGTATGAAGTTTCATGTTATGTTTCATATGATGGGTTAGACATTGTTACCTTTGAGTATTTTTGTGAGACAACATGATTTATGAGACAACAAGTATACTTTTGTGATGGATTCAACATCGAGCCTAAACCTCCTAAAGTATGGCATAAGATAAAATTATCTTAAATCCATTATTTCTTGATTTCTTTTAAATGATCAAATGATGTCTTCCAAATTATTAGAAAGATTAAAATTTATTGTTAAAGTAAGTCGACCGTGTAATATATAACAATGCAAACAAATGTATTGGATTTTCTCCATAATTTATTTTGGCCCTTTTAAGTATGAAATTTACTCACGTGAATAATGCGAACAATATTGAGTCGATAAAATGTAAACCAAATAGCGTATATTATTTGGGTGTTATAATTTGAGAAGAAGAAAAGGTTTCGTACATGCAAGTATTTAATTCTAGCTATTTTATTTCCAACTTTCCATTGATGTCTTCATCTTATCCAAAAAATCAAATGTTATCCAATAAAAAACCTTGACGTTGTTTGTAGCTGGGTTTTGTCCTTGAAACCTATTGGATTTTCCCCTTTTTTAATTTTGTTCCTTTTAAGTGAAAATTTCACTCTTGTGAATAATGCAAGTGAGATTGAAATGATAAAGTGGAACACAAATAACAAATAGTAGTTGGGTCGTATAATTTGAGTTGAAAAAAATGTGTGATACAAACAGGAGTTTTATTTTCACTTTTTCATTTCCATCTTTCCATTGATGCCTTCATCTTTTCTAACAAATAAAACACCATCCATTCGAAAACCTTGACAAATTAAAAAATAAAAATTACAAAATAGTTGAGCTTGACTGCAGATAAAATATATATGTTACTCATATGACTAATTGTTGGAGGGCCTTGATCATCAATAATTGTTCACATACTAAGTAATTTCTTGCATTTACTTGAGCTTATAACTAAACAGTCAGGCTACAAAGTGCTACATACAGAAATCAATGTGGTTGGGTTTTGACCCTGGAACCTATTGAATTTTCCCCATTTTTTATTTTGGCAACTTTAATATCAAATTACATGCACTTGAATAACGTATTCTCAATCTAAAACATTCATTCCATATACATGTATGGCTAAAAACTAGAGGGACTCAATTATTGATGCTTACCCACACATCACATGTTTTCCTTCAATTACTCCATGATCTTTAAGCTTAAAAAGTGGGGTTACAAAGTGCTCCAAGAGGAAAGCACTTTGGATGATTCTCAAACATGAAAACTTTTGGATTTTCCCCATTTTTAGTTCATCCACTTTAAGTGCAAATTGCACTCACACGAATAATGCAAACGAAATCAAGTCGATAAAGTGTAACTAAAATAACAAATATTATTTTGGTGTTACAAACTGAGCTATAGAAAAGATGCAGTACATGTAGGTATTTAACTGTCACTTATTTATTTTCAACTTTCCATTGATATCTTTGTCTTATCTAACAAATTAAATGTAATCTAATTGAAAACCTTTACGTCATTCACAAATGGGTTTCAACCTTGAAACCTATTGTATTTTTCCCATTTTTATTTTGGCCTCTTTATGCACAAATTGCACTCATGTGAATAATGTGAGTAAGATTGAGACAATAAAGTGGAACACATATAACAAAAATTATTTGGATCTTATTATTTGAGTCATAGAAAAAGTGTGATATATGCATGTATTTTATTTTTACTATTTCATTTCCATGTTGCCATTGATGTCTTCATATTTCTTATTGAATCAAACACCATCCATTCGAAAGTCATGAAAGCATAAAAATAAAATTAAAAAAAGTAGAGATCCCCTGGAAGATTAAATCTACTTGTACCTCATACTATTAATCACTAGAGGGCCTCAATTGTCCATGATTGTTTATACATCACCTATTTTCCTGCAAGCACTCATGCATTTACTCAAGCTTAAAACTAAGTACAAAGTGCCACATAAAGAAAGTAACGTGGCCGAGTTTCGACTCTAGAATGTGTTCAATTTTCCTCGTTTTGTTTTTTATTTTGGCCACTTTAAGCTCTAATATCATGCACGTGAATAATGGAATCTAAGTTTAAAACATTCACTTACCAACCATGTACAGATATCCATTGTAATGATTCAATAGTCGATGATTTTTCATGCATTGGATTTTTTCTTTCATTTACTCCATCTTTAAGTTTAAAAGGGGGGCTACAAAGTGCTCTAAGAAGAAAGCATTTCACATGGGTCTCAAACATGGAAAATTTTCAATTTTCTCCATTTTTTAGTTTGTTCCCTTTAAATGCAAATTGCACTCATGTGAATAATGCAAGCAAGATAGAAATGGCATAGTGGAACATAATGCACATCTCCTCCCTCCAACCCTTTACTCAATCTCCCATCTTCCTCCCTCTTTCTTGCCTTTTATAGTTTCAATTCTTTTGTCCATCCCATTCGACATTTCCATCGTACTTTGCTAATTACAATGATAGGCAAAGTCCTATACCTTACATTTGAGCAATCGACAATTGGGTGTAGAATTTCAAAAGTCACTTATGGTAAACCATGCCATTTGCTATTAGTGGGAGTTGTGGGGGTGTTAAGCAAAAGGTTATGGGTAAATTCAGTCCGGAAAGGGAACAATTACGTAATGGGAGGGGGACAGGACAAATACTTAAAAACGTGGAGTTCACTCGGGGGTATAGTGGAAGCCAATAACTTATGGTCAAATATATACTCATAACACGAAGATACCATAAAATCTGTTTTCACGTACGTGCTTGGGGTAAAATCACCTATTCCATTTCCATCTTTTTAAGTTTTTACCTAAGTAAATTACTTGTGATTGGTCAGCCGGTAACTTTGACATTGTGTGTGGAATAGGTAGGTTGGAGACTAGGAGTAATAATGGGTCCATTATCCATAGTAATAAGTAGCTTTCTTACATCACACAATTTTATGATGGAATTGACAAAATAAATCTGATTCCCCACAACCCCCTCTCCCGTGAAGGAGACTCGTGTGTCGGCAACCCTTTCTTTAAATGTAAGGATTTTTTTATTGTCATCTATTGTTAGAACTCGACATTAAATAATTATTTGAAGATTTAATATTATTTGATTTATTTATTTATATTATCATATATTATTATTAATTCCATGCATATACATAAAAAATATTATAATATTTTTACAAGTATAAAACAAATATAGTATAATTATGAGCTCATAAGATTTTGTTGGCATTGTTATCCATTCTCCGATGTAATTTGTGTATTTTTTTTTAGGAAAAGGTTTGTGTAATTTTGATGATGTCCCCTGACGTAGTTACTAGAGGTGGGTATAATTAAAGGAAAGAAGTATTTAATTCATTATTTCTAATTTTGTAGGGAAACTGTCTATTATTTTTTATGGAGGAAGAATTGGTAGATTTGGCACAAATGTCACTCTCACAAAACCATGCGAGCTACATAAGTATTTTTATTCATTTGCAATAAAAATGGTGCTTTTGTTCATGTTTGAGTCCTATCACCTACTTGATGTTGGTGAATCCGACTTGCAAGCAACCTTGTATAAAACAATTGTATTTGTTACATTTTGAGCACCTCCTGTGATTAATTCTCTCCATCCATGGAATATTTCCCATCCTTTGGTGCTAATTTTATAGGATATTTTCATTCTTTTTGTATAGTAATTTCTTTAAATTTTTGATTTATTATGATGTTGATGCAAAATTTAAAATACGAGATTGTAGGCAATATTTATTTACTTACTTGATGGGAGAAAATATTAATTGAAATTATGATAATGGCATCCACTACAATTATTACCTAGGGCACTCTTAACCATTAATATGATATTGCCTCATTCACAAGAATTTATTGAGCAATTACGAGAATTTTAGAGGAAATCACGTGATTATTAAAGTATTGATTGAAGTACACAAGTTTATGTTATATGCACACATCATTAAATTTGTTCACGTATTATTAGAGCTACTTTAATTAGTGATGTATGTTGTTTTTCACGTTGTTATTATTTAAAGGCCTGACAAATATCAAGCTAATTTTTCTATTCTTTGGTTTGCCACATGTCCCAAAATCGAATTTTATTTTCTTTAAATTTTTAAATATGACTACCTAATTAGGACAATAAGAAATATTTTATACAACTCATAAAAACATAAGTTTAGAAATTTGAGCAAGGTTTTGGATATCTAAATTAGAAAAACACAAATGTTTGCAATTTCTTGGCAGTATCCCAAAGCTTTATATGCCATCAAGAGAAAAATAATGTTCCTGTGAGATTTCTATGTTAGTAGCCAAATTTCCAGGTTAAGTATTCACATTTCTAAGTGCATATTTCCATTGTTACATTTTAAAACAAGTCACTAGATTACGACATAAAACAAGGTAAGCTTAAGCCTTGCATGTTACCTCTTGTCTTTGTCTTTATACTTAATCAATTAGTTTAAAGTTATGTGTTGCACAAACATTTAGGCTAATTAAAAGTATCTGGGTCACAACTTATTTGTAGTCCATACATCTCAATTATATTTTGGTGAACCCATGCTCTCTTACACCTCTTTTGGGGATAATTAATTTTCATATTGTAATAAATTTGGAATTATACTTTTTTCTAGGATTTATTGTGTTGGATCTAAAACACCCTACTCTTTATTTGCCCACTCCAAACCTTAAAGGTTATTCATTTTTAAAAAAATCAAATCCTAACATGTTTGCGAAATTGTGTTTTTTATGTGCTTTATCTTAAGGTATCAAGTCAAGTCATATTTTCTGAACTCTAATCATTATCATAGAAACCATTGTAAATATTTGTTTATATGTGAAAAAGTTCTCTTTTTAAGGATAGACAAATTCTTTGGACAATTGGAAATGGTAGATGTTACTCCATTGCATTATGATTTCAAATGTACACTTCTATATGGCATAACCCTAGCACTCGTTGTCACTTGTTGTTTAGCATGTTACTCTTGTTGTATAAAATATTAATACCCATATTAAAGTATATATATCCTCAGTTAAAAAATTGTAGAATGTTTGATTATTTTATTAAGACATATTAGGGCCTCGTGTGGTTGCTTTAGAACACTTTCCTTTGTTAAAGTACAAAGTACTCCTAGCATCACTGAAAACAACGATAAGACAAACACCCACAAGCATAAATATATGATTATTCAATGACATTTTAAAGTAAAGAAACGAAATATATTTACCAATGGTATTATGATTGCCACAATGTTTTTTGTTAATAGATAAAAGTGACGGTTTTGATAGGGCTCCCCTCCCTTATAATGCAAAAAGAGAGTCTAACATGAAAATCTCAATACAACCAAGGATGAAATAAAAAGAAAAAAAATTAAGTAACATAGCCCATCCAAGGGAAAACATCGAAGCAAAAATTTAGTGACCATAGATGTGTACTCATCTGTCACCTACAAATTCACACAACGGATTGCACAAAGTTGTAGACTTATATTTATATCAAGGGGCCTTACGACATCTACAAATGTTGGATATCAATGGAGATTCTAAACTCTCTCATGGAGTTATTAAAAACTTTTGTGTTCTCCTAAGGAGCTAACCTAGACTAGTTAGTTTCTTAACTCGACTCTATGGCCTGCAAAATACTTAGCTACTAATAAAAGTTTCAGTGTTTCACATGTGTCTTCTATGACCTCTTCTCAATCTCACTTCAACAACCCTCAATGGTGAACTTGACCTCATTTTATAGTTGTACATTTTGCTTTCTTTCTTGCTTCTCTCTCCTTATTGGCTCTTATAGATTTACCCGTTTAGATCCAAAATTTTAAATCAGGCTCATAAATTCCCTTATCCACCTTATCTCCATCTGGTCAACCCTATTGCACCACATCAATCTGGTATTTTTCTTCTCTAACCAATATTTTTGAACGATTGGTCACTATCAACCCACGAGATTAGACCAATTTGACACCTATCACCTTTTTTCCAGATCTGTCATGACTTTTCTCCACAATTTTTTCCTTCTTCCTCTTTCGCACCCTAGAGATCTTTCACGTGATGCACACATACTCCTATTAGCACATATTTCCCTAATGATCTTAGAATTCCTTCCTTTATCTAGGCTAGACCAATCTCCACCTTTGCACCCTATTTCTCGTACACCACTTTGCTATGCCCTTAATCATATATCTTACATTTGATGTATATAGCTGACTTGTGGTTATCATAACTTCTTATCATTTTGTATCTCTTTCATATATGTTATATTATCATGGGTGGGTCGGCATTAGGGATGGCCATATCATAGGAATAGTATAAATAGGGGTTAGTAGGTATTAGTTGATCATCATTTGAGCATTTGAGTCTTATTGTATGGTTTAGAGGTTGCCCCATCAAAGTGACTAAGCTATTCTACTTGCATATTGAGATCATTTATATTCAATATTGTTTTCTTTGGTTTTATATTTCTACTTATAATCATAATTATTCAAGTAATTCCATTACAAGTGGTATCAGAGCTTTAACTCGGCCAATGTTACGTCAAACCCTAATTGTGAAGGTTTGGTTATATCTCAAAATTGGGAACTAATTTTTATGCCATTTTTTTGGGTGTGGTGAAATGAGTCAAGTAAGATCCTCTCCAAATTTCAAGAATTTTTTACTTTTTTTGCAAAATTTATAACAGTTTTATGTTTTTTCATAAATTTTCTATGTAGGGTGCAATTTGTGGAATTTTTTTAAGTTCTTTACATTTCCAGAAAGATAAATAAAAACTAGATTAAGTTCATTCTTTGATTTTTTCATATTTTTCTGAATTCCTATTGAAATACAAAACCCTAAATTTTTACCTTGAACCCTAAATCCTCCCCTTTTTGGGGCATCATGGCGGGTCCTTCCACAAGAGACAAAAATAATACCATCACTCCTGGTAAAACCAATGACAAGGATGAGATAATAGTTGAGGAGTTAGAGTCGGAAGGGGTAACTATAGAGTCCTCAAGGTTAGGGTTTACTTCAACAGACCATAAGGTAATTCAACTTGAATTTGAGTTGTGAAACCTTGAGTTTTGAGAGGCCAGCAAAGAAGATGTGGCAAGGATTGGATAATTATTGGAGGATTTCATGCAGAAATCTAGTACACATATAATGGGTAATCATACATCTATCAACCAAGGTGGATCCTCAGGTCAAAGTAATAGAAAAATGAGCCATGGTGAATCTTCAAGCATGCCCAATCCAAATAAAAACATTTTGCAGGCCCGTAACATGATTCTAAAAATGGAGATGCATAAGTTTGATGGAAAGGATCCACTCAATTGGATTAACCAAATGAATAATTTCTTTGGTGTACATTACATTCCATCAAGAAAAAAGGTGGCCATGGCATCTTTGTATCTTGAACCTGACTAATCCATCTAATGTCGATGGTTATGTGCTCAAGGGTAAAAGAGTGGTCTCAATGTTACATGGAAATTATTTACCAAAGAGTTGCAATTACACTATAGTTCTAGTGTGTTAGAAAATTACTTCAGCCAATCAGAAAAGGTAAGACAGGTAGGATCCGTTAAGGATTACATTCATCAATTCTAAAACCTTTCTTTGCAAGTGGAAAATATTACTAAAGAGAATCTGAATGGCCTATTTCTTAGGGATCTTAAGGATCACATTGAGCATGAGGTGCATATATTTAATCCTCATAAGGTTTCTGGTTCTATGATTATGGCATGAAAGGTATAGGAAAAATTTGTTTGAAGCAAGAGACAAAATTTCACTAACATCATAGATCAAAACACCTTACCTACAAAAATCCCTCGGCCAGTTAGATTGACACCTCAACAAATTGAAGAAAAGAGAGAAAAAGGGTTATGTTTTAACTGTGATGGTAAATATGGACTAGGAAATAAATGTGTTGAAAAGAAGTTGTTCTACATTGATGGGCATAGTGAAGATGAAGAGAAGGACAAAGATGCAAAGTCAGAGCTCATGGTCGAGCCAGAGGAGGAATTAGGAAATCCCCAACCAATGATCTCATGCCATGCAATTTTAGGTGTTATCACCCCCAAACCCTCAAGTCGGTTGGACTCTTAGAAGAGAGGGTCATAGTGTTGATTGACTTGGGAAGTACTCACAACTTCATCAACCATAAGTTATCAATTCCCCTAAACTATTTTATTTATCTAAATCCTGAATGTCAAGTAATGATTGTTGATGGATGTATTATTACTTATTCCATAAATTTCCATAACATTAAGCTTGTCAGGGGAGATTACATACTAAATATCCCCATGTATTCCATTTCTATGGGAGGAGCAGACATTATGTTAGGAGTTCAATGGCTTACCGCTTTGGGAACCATTGAGATGAAGTTCCAAGAATTTTTCATGTGCTTTCATTCTGAATGAAGGAATTTCAAGATAAGAGACTTAAGATCAAAGTCTCTATAGATAGTGAGCTCTCATCAGATGCAAAAAATGATTAAAAAAAGGGGTCTAGAGAGATTTGTGGCACAAATATTTTCATTAGAGGCGCATCAATCTAAGGAAATTATACCATAAGATATACGAGCAATGTTGGATGCACACTTTGTTGTGTTTGAAAATATTCCAAAGGGATTACCTCTAAAAAGAGATCATGATCATGTTATTCAGTTAGTACCACGGAGCCAACCGCCTAACATAAAACCTTATAGGTACCCATATGTGCAAAAGATTGAGATTGAGAAGATTATACAAGAGATGTTGGAAGAAGAAATCATCCGTCATAGTCAGAGTGTTTATTATTCTCTAGTAGTGATGGTGAGTAAGAAATATTACATGTGGCGCATGTGTCCCGATTATAGGGGGCTTAATAAGTACACAATTAAAGATAAGTTTCCTATTCCTGTAATTGATGATTTGCTTGATGAGTTGCATGGTATTGTCTACTTTACAAAGCTTGATCTTCCTTCAGGATACCACCACATCAGAATCAAGGACAAGGATGTTCATAAAACCTCCTTTCAGACACTTGAAGGCCATTATGAATTCCTATTAATGCATTTTGGACTCACAACTGCACCTTCTACATTTCAAAGTTTGATTAATTCTATTTTAAGTCATTCCTGCATAATTTTTTTTTAGTGTTCTTTGATGATATATTAATTTATAAAAAAACATGGGAGGAACATTTTTATCATGTAAATAATGGTTTTGGAAACCCCTTGAGCAACATCAAGACTTTATGCAAAGCCCTCTAAGTTTTCTTTTTGACTCAAGGAGGTTGAATATTTGGGTCACATTGTCTCTCATGAAGGTGATTAAAGTGGATCCTAATAAGATCAAAGCCATGATGGAGTGGAAAGGTTCCAAAACCCTTAAAATAATCTCCAAGAATTTTTGGGGCTTACAGGTTAGTTACCGAATATTTGTAAGGCATTATGGAAGAATATCAACACCTCTCACAGATTTATTAAAGGACTCATTCCATTTGAATGAGGACACTACCAAATATTTTGAGCAGTTAGAGGCCATGTGCGCCATTCCATTCTTGGCTACTCCAGATTTTTCCAAAACATTCATTGTTGAATGTGATGGATCAGGGTCGGGTATGGGGTAGTTCTCATGTAAGAAGGCAATCCTATTACCTTTTTGAGCCATCAATTCAAAGGTAATAATATTTCCAAGTCTGACTTATGAGAAGGAAATTCTAGCCATACTTTATACATTAAAGCAATGGAGACCATATCTCATAGGAAGACACTTTAAAGTGAAACAAACCATTATAGTCTATAATACTTCTTGGAGAAACGTTTATCATCTAAAGAACAGAAAAAATGGGTCTCAAAGATGTTGGGATATGATTTTGTGATTATATATAAGAAGGGGAAGGAGAATGTAGTCGTGGATGCTCTGTCTAGGAAAGATGAACTAGCTACAATATTTTTATGTGTCTTATCCATCTTATAGGAAGTTGGGTAGAGGAGGCAAGGTCCGAATGAAGAAATGACCTAACTACAAAAAATATCATTCATAATCTCTAGAATTATCCAAACATGTCGAAAATATTTGTATTGAAATGGGATGCTTCATGGTATAAAGATAGATTATACCTATGTAAGAAATCCACTCTTAAAAATAGGGTTCTATACGAGCTTCACTCTTCTCCAGTAGGGGGCACTCCAGACTCTGGAATACCTATCATTAAATCAAACAAGATTTCTTCTAGGAAGGGCTTAAAGGGGATTTCCAAACATTTGTGGCAAAATGCAAGGTTTGTCAGCCAAATAAGGGTGAAACAGTTCGGTCTCTAGGTCTTCTACCTCTATCTATTCCTAGCTAGTGGTGGGAAGAGGTTTCCATGGACTTCATCATAGGATTACCTAAATCTAAATGAAAAAATGTAATCATGGTTATAGTGGATAGACTCACCAAATATTCTCATTTTTGTGCCTTATCACACCCATTTGCTGCAATCATAGTAACAACAACCTTCATGGACATAGTTCAAAAGCTACATGGGAAACCAAAGATTATAGTAAGTGATCAGGACCTTATATTTACTAGTAATTTTTGGACTGATTTATTCGCATGTTTGGGTACCGAGTTAGCTCGTAGATCTTCTTATCATCCCCAGTTTGATGTGAAAACAAAAGTTGTAATTAAGTGTTTGGAGGGATATCATTGTTGTTTCACCTCAAATAAACAAGTGACATGGATCCAATGGCTACCACTTACAGAAAAATGGTATAACATTTCCCTTCCACACTTCATCCAAAATGTCTCTTTTTTTGGCACTCTATGGGTACCATCCACCATCCATCACATCATCATTGAGAGGAAAACCACAGGTTAGAGCAGTAGAATAACACATAAAGCATCAACAAGAGGTCCTCTATTGTCTTAATGAGAACTTTGCCATGACAAAAAACCGCATGAAGCAGTAGGCTGATCAACATCACATGGAAAGGCATTTTGAAGTCGATGACTAGGTTTTTGTGCATTTACAACCATATAAGAAAATGTATTTGAAACAACAACAAAAGGATAAAAAAAAATTACCGAAGTATTATGGACCCTATCAAGTATTGTAGAAGATTTGTATTGTAGCATACAAATTAGAACTTCCACAGATAACTAGAATACACCCAGTCTTTCATGTTTCTTTCCTAAAGAAAGTAATTGGATAGAGAATATCAGCTAAAATAGTGTAACCTGAGCTCGATGAGGAGGGGAGAGTCATCTCGGAACATGAATGTATCCTTAAAACACACAATAAAATATTGAGGACAAGGGTTATTCGTGAGTACTTAATCAAGTGGAAGAATGTGGACACTAAAGATGCAACATGAGAGGATATGATGTTCCTACAGTAGTACCCAGAGTTTCTCAACATTGGGGACAATGTTGCTTTGAAGGGTAAGTTCATGCTACACCCTTAATCACATATCTTACATTTGATGTATATATCTAAATTTTGGCTATCGTAACTTCTTATTGTTATGTATCTCTTTCATAAATGTTATATTATCATGGGTGGGTCGGCCTTAAGGATGGCCATAACATAGGAATAGTATAAAGAGGGGTTAGTAGGTAGTATTTGATCATCATTTGAGCATTTGAGTATTATTATATGGTTTGGAGTTTTCCCCCTCAAAGTGGCTAAGCTATTCTACTTGTATATTGAGATCATTTATCTTCAATCTTGTGTTCTTTGGTGTTCTATTGCTGTTAATAATCAAAATTATTCAAGTAATTCCACTACACACTTCCTTCCAATGTTCCTCACACAATCACTCTACTTCCTTGCATCTCCATTATCTACACATTATCATTATGCCTACCTTATCTTACCCATCATTCACAAAATTCTCATTTACCTACCCTTTCCAAGCACCTTGCCAACTCTTCTTGCATTTCACCTACTTCCTTCTTATTACGCTAAACCTCCATGTACGCTCCTTTCTTCTTTATTGCATAGAACTATTGTGCATTAATGTGAAATCATTTTCTCATTTTTTTTTCCTTCCTCTCTACTCCTTGTTCCTTCATTCTTGCACGCGCCCATACTTAGGAAAAATTGAGTAGGATTACTTTGGACCTAGGATGCCACTGCATTAGTTAGCAAAAGGAAAACTACCCAACAAGATTATTCAACCTAAGAGAGGCTTCCCACTCCTCCATGGTGTTAATTTGTTTCTCAAGATCTTTGAAGTTTTTTATAGTTTTCATGTTTAGTGGTCTTAGCACTCTTGGGTTTCTTGTTTTTACATTTACTAGTAGCTTCAATGCCCTCTTTAGAAAACTTATTTTTTTGTATAATCCTACATGACATCTATAGATTTGGCCATGTAGTCTTTAGTAATCTCAATTACAAAGCCTCTCATGATCACCTTCATGTTCTTCCAAGCCATTGAAAAATCAACTAAAAGTACAATGTCCCAACCTCTAGGCTCTTATTTTTTCAATGAAGTTATCCATACCACATTTATAGATAATGCTCCATAATTCCTAGTTTCCTTTGACCTATGAGTCAGAAACCAATTCCATTATGACCCTATTGGCACCCATTATACCTAAACCATATTGGAAGAAAATCAAATCAATAAGAGAGTCCTGATCTTTCACGATTTCCCAGGATAGTAATTTTATTTTAAGAACAATGAAAAATAAGGCTAAAAGCTAGAGGTTGATGTCAAATCACGTGGAGTGGAATAATAAGTTTAAGGCAGGGAAGGAGTAGGATCGTCATGTGTGACAAAAAGTGAGATATCAAATTCATTATTGTTTATCATGATGCAAAGTGTTTATGATTTTATTATGGAGGTCATAGAATATATCCCATACTTTAAGCTTGTTAATAAAAACTCCCATATTTTTGAAATAATCCGCCACCATATTCCCCTCTATGTACATGTGGGAAATGTTCCCAAGATCTATAGATTGGATTATATCCCAAGCTTCCATCATCATATTGTTTATGATTCAACTGGGTTTGGATTTATTTGTAATGGTATTCATTATATTAAGGGAGTCCCCCTCAAACATTATATATTGCTAATTTTTAATTGTCTAGACAAGTTTAAGCCTATGAAAGAATCATGATCCTTGGCATAGGGGTTATATTGAATGATAAACATGTAGCTTTGTAGAATCCCCAACCATTTATATGTGAAGTGCGGCTATTTTTTATAAAGTGATATGCTCATCTGTATCTGTCATATTATGAGAATCATTTGAATATAATATTAAACTATCTTTAGATGCAATCAATGCATGAGTTGAAAGTGTCTATCCTTTATCCTTGGAAGAAGAAAAAGTAGGAACTGAAATATTTTTGTTTTGTTTGAATGTTTTCTCTAATGCTCTCATACTAGACCATCACTCTTTCTCTAGGTGTTCTGATCTACTACAAAAGGTACACTTCTAACAATTCTCTTTTTATTATCAGAGGGTGAAATTTTGCATTTAGTGGAAGTAGGATTGGTGGTTTTATATGTAGAAGTAGAAGAAGGTTCACTGGTTTTTGTCTTGGTATGGGATTTTATCTCTGTATTTTCTTTCCTTTTCTCTTGGGTGTATTGACCACTAGCTTATTTGAACTAGGAAGAGCTTTAAGTTAAGAAATATTTTATTGTTCCTTGGAAAGCCATTCCAAAGAGGTCTAAAAAAGAGGGCATCTTGAAGGTATCATCCAAGTCATCCATGGTGGAAGAAATACTTGGTACATACATTTTAACTTAGAGAAAATGAGAAAAATGCACTGGACATCCTTTTTTCCCTTACCAAAAGCTTTTGACTATGAGAGAATGGACATAAAATTGGAAACAAAGTATTTAATAGATGGAAAGAATGTAGGTGAAAGAGAGGAAAATTCAATATCCAATTGTAAATTTCTAGTACCATATTATATTTTTGAATATTATCTAGAATCATTGTTAACAACCATAAGATGTTCACCCATACACATGCATATAATATAAATCAATAAAAGATTAAAATAAAGACATAAAACATATTTATAAATCAGGTAGCATTGTTGCCTATTTTTATTACAAGTTATGGCTTAAATTTTCCAATATGTCCACAACTCTCTTCCACATGGAATACATCAAACACTGGCTCTATATGCTTTTATAAAAAAAAGTAGAGATTATTATGAGGGTTTAGAGAGTAGTTAACTTGCAAAGAAAATTTTCATTAATATATTAATAGTGGAAGTCAATCGAGTCAATAACTTGATTAATACTCTTCTATATACATAGAATAAACATTATATTACAAGTGTAAGTTACTCGCATACAATAATAGATGGATAATTACATACAATAACAAATATTTGATGAATTACTAAACACACACACACACACGCAAGATATTGGTTACAAAATATGATAGTTACAAGAGTAGTTCATCTCTCAGATCGAGTGATGATTGGATTTCTTACAACTCATTTGGTGGTTGATTTGAGTGTTACATTAATATGTGCTTTGACATGACACAAGTTTGGATAGTGTCATGTAGTGTGTTTTGTAGTAACAAGATCATGACATGTGGACATAAATCACAAAGTTACTATGTAAAACTTTGAAGGTGCAACATGTCAAGAAGAAATTTGCACTTATGTGATGAAGTGTTGTGAAGATATTATATATTATGTATCATTACGAGGTGATGCATGACACCACAAAAATTGCAAGTTTATTTGGTTACAGAGTTATAGAAGTTGCAAGTGTTGTTATATGAGGTGCACAAGATTGCAAGAGCTATGAGTGACGAGTTTAATGTGTGGGACTATAAAAGCTATGAGAATTGTGAAGAGTGATGTATCTTGTTACTATAGAAGCACACACACTTACATGTCCAGTCTATATGGATATTGAAAAGTGTTAAATGTCCTACACATAGTTAAATGATTGTGTAATAGGCTACAAGGTGCTACATAAATGCAAAAAGGTACCATGCATCTATATGTGAGAGTTTGAGTTGTTTTAAATAAAAAACGATGTAATAATGGTTCAAATATTGTGAGGGAGTTCACAATCATGTGTGGCATTATATGAAACACACAACATGTCCTTAGTGTTTCACCTCAACTCAAGGTGATCCAATCAAGCTAAGAGATTCCTAAGGGAAGTGTCACTATGTTAGAATGATGGTGCGAATGTTGGTCAATAGTAACATATGTACGAGTACTTGATGTCATGCTCTACCTTGGTGCATGCCAATTGAGTGGATCATGAAATAAAGAGATTTGACTTAAAGTTTTCAATCCAGGGTAAGCTATTTGACTGGTGCTAACCAACTTGGTGTGAACAATACCTTTTTGGGTATGATTTGATAATGGACTATAATATGTTTTGAGAAATCTTAGTTCACGATCTAGAAGTTCACACAACTAGAGCATATAGGAGAGGCTTCCCGAGATAAAAAAAAATCTAGCTCAGATTTAAAGTGAAAAGTCCCCACATATCTGCAAAATGAATTTTTAAAGGAAGGGGTGCATTGATCTATGCCACTATGCATGGATCACAAATCTAGAAAATAGTAAGAGTAATTAAAATACTTGAAATCACTAGAAATAAATTTTTTTAACAATGCATATTTTTTGCAAATCGAGAGATAATTATTGGTAACAAATGAAAATCATGTCTAGACAATAAGGTGAAGTAGACCTACGAGCAACAAGTTAATTTGACCACCTCAATTAGAACCACACAACCAAAACTGTAGCATCCAGTTTATAGAAAATACTTGTAACTGTGAAATAGATTAGACGACCTTAATCTTTTGGTTTTATGCTCTAAAAAACTTGCTTATTTTTCAAGATTTAGTGCAAATTACTAGAGAAATTTTCTCCTTCCTTGATATCCTAATTTCACATTAGAACCTTGTAAAATTGTAAAAAAATGAGAGGATTTAGGGGCCTAACCCCTTTCGGAAAAATGTCTTGAAAATAAGATAGAAGAATAATGTTAATCAAGAGATATTCTAACATAATACAAGTGTCTCGGCTATTACCTATTCAATGAATGGAACACAATGTCAGATGCTTTAAAAATAAAATAGTTTAATCGTTTCACAACTTAATATAATTCTCTTATAATCATTTTATGTTTTTGATGGAATCATGTTCATGTGTGTGTGTGTGTGTGTGTGTGTGTGTGTGTGTGTGTGTGTGTGTGTGTGTGTGTGTGTGTGTGTGTGTGTGTGTGTGTGTGGTGTTCTTAAATTCAAATTAAGACCCTAATGACACACAATAGGTGAAAAAGTCAATAGAGGATCAAAACCTTGTGGCACCCAATTTTTAGGTTAAAAGAACCCAAAAAAAACGTTAGAATTATACAAGTAGAATGATGGTAGATGTTTAGAAAACTAAAGAAATAAGAAGGAACAAAAAATTGGGAAAGAGGGATAGGGATATAAATAAAGAAAGAAAAATAGACATGGACAAAACATTAAAAAAATGGATAATAAGGATGATGGAATCATAAAGATGAAATACAATATCAGAAATATCTAAAAAGAATTTTTCTAAACTCCAACCATTAAAATAAATGCAAATAAAAATCTAATTTGAAATAAATACATTAGGGAGGTAACAATTAAGTACCCCCGTACCAAAAACAGGTGTCCAGGCATGAACATGAACAATTTAAAATAAGGGAGAGATATGATGCATGTCAAGAATGGCGAGGGCTATCCTCCCCATAGAATGCACCACTTTAACTAAGGGCCTTTCTTGTCTCTAGTGATAAAGTGGTGCATTCTATGGGAAGGATAGCCTCTGGTTGTTAAGAATGGGAAGCACGGATAAGTAGACCACTTTCCCACTTGGCTCATACTTAAAACAAGTTATTTTTTATATATTCCTCTACGATTGTTGTTTGTTTTTTACATAGTTACCAAATATGGTGGATTTGGACAGATTTATTGTTTTTTTGCATTTTTCTCCCTCCACCATATCAAAACCGAAAATTTCAAGATTTAATAGTTTAAAATACATTAAAAAAAAAACATAAAGCCAAAACTTGTGGTTAAAAATAATAAAAAATCCACCACAATAGATTTGGAACTGATGTTATAATTATTATAATAGTTGTTTAATATTAATTAAAGAAAAAGGTATGTAGTTTATTATTTAATAATACATCATTGAGCATATAGCGAGCAACACAAGCATTATAAAACAAAAAAAAATTCAAAAGCTTCAACAACAAAGAGTTAAATCTTGTCAGCACAAAGTTAATCTTTTTAGTTAATTTGTTGTATAATTATGTGTTTAATTATTAAAATTGCCATGTGTTTAATTATTAAAATTGCCATATGTTTTTATACATACAATTTATCATATTGTTTTCCGTATTTATTGTATTACCATTTTTTCCCATATTTTGTGTCCACCATTTAATTCTCTCCGTATGAAAGTTGCTACCTTGGAATTTATTTTTTTGCTGAGTTTAATTAGGGAGAGGGCCCTAGCCCTCTGTGGCATCACCAGCCCACACCAGCCATGGAACCATCTCAAGATGGAAGTTTAAGCTCTCAGCTAGCCCACAGATTAAACCATATTATCATGGTGCCCCATCACCGGAGCATCTGAACCGACGGTAGTAGGCCGCCTTAACACGAAGCCGAGATTTGAACCTTATACCTCTCAATTACTAAGAGACCCAAAAACCGTTACACCACTACCCCTTGGATGCTACCTTGGTTTTTTAATTGTTAAAGGTATTTTAATTTTAATTGTTTATAAAGTGTCGCTTAGCTCTACTCCCCTAGGTGAAGGTGCTGGACCCGGTGTCCTTTCCAACTTTTGAAGGCTTTTTGTTGAATACTTGACGACATTGATTGGGACTTGAGAGCAGGGGTTAAATTTGACAACCATTTAGACATTTTTTATGATTTTAACCATAAAATACTTGCAAATATTTGAAATAACCGTCACACACGACTTACATATTTTAAGTATGGTCGTCATTTTTTATATAGATTTATATATAAACTATACAATTATAATTTAAAAATAGTTAAATATATATAGAATAATATTTTATATTTTTTTGTTAAAAATATAAAAATAACAATATTTCACATTTTTGGAAGGTAATATTTAGAAATGACCATCACCTAAAAATTGTTCATAAGTGGCCCTCAAATTTAACCCTTGCTTGGGAGTTGAGAGGGAGAGGGGCCGGGTTCGAATCCCACAGCTGGACTTCCACATTCCCACTCCCACTGCCACTCCCGTCTCTTTCAGTGGGGTCTCGGTCCGGCCATTGCCAGAAAAACCCTTTCTTCTCTTGCCAATTCACATCATCGATCTATCTAGATTCCCTAATTTCTTTGGATTTGCCCCGTAATTCTGATTACCTATCAAGACAAATGCGGCTCTCCACTGCTCATCGAATTGACGTTGACAAAGAAATCCCCTTATAAATATGGGAACACCAAAGACTCTCATTTCACCATTCATGGAGTCCCTTCAACAGATTGTGAAGAAACAGACGGAGATTTCATTCGAGGCTCGACGGAATTGCAAAGCTCAGGAGGGATAGCGCCCTCATCCAAATGGAATCGGAAAACGGTGCTATCCATCCTGAGCTTTATTATTTCTTCTTGCCATACCAAGTTGGATTCAGGTACTTCAATTTTTATATGTACATCCGCGGGGTAAATATATACATGCTCATGCACACTCTCTTTTATCAATTGTGTTTTGTACAACCATGTTAGGTTTTTTAACACAGAATGATTTTAGGTGGCGTGGGAAGGCACTGGTTGATTTAGACAAACCTCTTCCTTTTTCTGCTTATCATTTAATTTTGGATGATTTACTTACCTACATAATTTTAAGAAGAAGTTGTTTTAAAGTCTACTAGATTATCAAAGACAGTCTATGAAACAATAGATCTTGTTAAAAAAAAATCTGGCATTCAGATCTTCTGTTGGTTTATGTAAACCTAAAAAACCTAATGCAATTCTGTTGTGAATCAACCGGCTGTACTTTTGTACAGTGTAAACCTATTTCTATTTCTGCACATTTGTGGGTGATGGTCTCTCCTCCCATTGAAAGACAAGTGTTCTCCTTCTCCTTCAACCAGAAACCAGACCAGCCTGCCTCTAAGAAGTTGAGTACCTCTCTTTTCATCAATCTTAATAATATGTTTATTGCTAAACATGCACACCCACACCCCCAAGTTGAAGGATAAATCAGATATACACGATTCCCCCACACACACACTTGAGTTTGGTAAAACTTAGTTATTTCCCCTCCTCCTCCTAGATGAGGAAAGTGGTTTTGTATCTACTTATCGATTAGGAATAATGCACTAAACTAATCAAATTATATCTAATTTAGAATTAAGCATAATCGATTAGATGTCTATTTATTATTTTGTATTAGATCAGAGTTTAGGGTTTTGAAAGATCTCAAAACCATATACAATTGAAAAAGATCTAATAAAGAAAATCCACAAATTATTAAAGAAAACAAGATCAAAACAACTTGATCTATATTGAAGAGAAGTTTTTTAACATATAATCACTAGTTAATTTATATATAGAAACTACGACTATATATAAATAAGGTGTTAATTTAGATTATAAGAAATATTATTAAATATTTGAAATAATTAAAATCTTTAGAATGATTGACATATTTGAAAAATTAAGATATTTATAGAATAATATTTGATTTGTTATAGATTTGGAGATATTTCCAATATAAAGCAAAATGTAGGTTCAAACAACTAGATGATTTGAATCCAAAAAATTCTATTTGTGAACCAACCTATCCAATTCCGTATGACTACACAAATGGTCATATTAGAACTATAGGACTACAAAAATGACTCTCTTTACAAAATGTAAAACTAATTTGCCAAATGCATTGACTTGGTTCAAGACTTCATAAACCTTACTCACTTTTCCTAGTTTTGTTGCAGATCGTTCAAAAACTCTTTTCATTTCTTCAAACCATAATTCAGCCTCAAGATTCGTAAGGTCCATAAAAATGAAGGGTGGTATTAGGGGATTTTTTTATCCCTCCATCATTATGAGGTACCTCATGTCTTAAACAATTTAACAATCAACACTTAATGTAGGTTACTAGACTATACAATGTACATGCAAGTGTCCCAACACTTATCTTTCAATGGATGTATAAAAATAGTAAATTATTGAAAATTTCCATTGGCACATGGTTATTCCCTTGGAAACAAGAAATTCTTCTATTATATCTTTAATATCAATCTTTCATGACGTTTCTTTATCAATTGTTGTCCTAAATGCACTAATACACTCGTGTATTTATATTTATTAAATCCAAATTAGTAACCAATTAATGCTCAAGCCAACCCATAAGAGGCATGAAAAGCTAAAAATGGTACACAAACCTCGGGTAGCTCATAGACAAGGGATAGGAGCCAAAACTATAGCATTATGGAGCTGGAAACTATCCAATGCCACAAGGACAACAAACAAGGTGAGAGAAACAAGGAAGAACAAAGAAAAACAAAGGGTTGATAAGGTAACATCCAAATCACAAGAAAAAAACACATGTTCAACGATGCCAAAAGGCTCACAAGACACAAAAGAAACAAGTTAAAGGTTGAATGACACAAAGAACACACGCTAACTCAAGTCTGATTTCAACAATAACAAACAAGCAAATGAATACACTTGCACCATCACAATTAATAGTTTTGTAGAAAATTTAGATGTCGACATAATGCCTCACTTTGATGTATGTGAATGAATACACATCAAAATAAATATAACAAGCACTTACACAAGAATTCTTTCTTTTATAAGCCTCACCATTTGTTGAGAGTTTTTAAAGTTGGTATGAGAATATAAGTGAGTTGAAATTCGAAAGGAAAGAGATGTCACCTAATATTCATAATGGAGGGTTGCAAAGATCCTTCTGTTAGTATCAATGCTCTAATGTCTAGAATGAAAACATGTGCTCCTGTAAATATATAGAGATGTGTACACAAACTAATGTCTATATAAATGTATAAGAATGCTATTGTTGAAACCTAACACAAGTAAGATAGGAATGAATACAATTTAGATGTGCTAAGCACTATAGAGAAATATTTGCAAGAGTCATGTCTTAGTTCAATTTGAGTAGTATTTGAACCTATTTGAGCATGTCTCATGGTGAGACTAAGAAAATATGATGTCTTATCTTATTGGTTCTTTTATATGAGGAAATGATAAAGTGTCATGATGCCTGGAGACTCGAGATAACATAATATTAATAATGCCCCATTTTTGAGATGTGGGATGAACATGTGAATCATATCTCAAAAGAAAGGGATTATGTGAACCATGTGTATGATAGAAAAATAAATATTTGATGTAAATATGGTAATATATTATAGGTACCTAATTTTGGTATACGTAATTGGGATAAAAATAAAAATTCAACTTGTAAGATGCTTTGATCACTAGTGGACATTAGGCTCCTTTTTCACAATTTCGCCCCTTTCAGTTGATCCCACTTATACCATCACTAGTTCACCACTAGTTTCTCTTAGATGCATATATTAAATTATCATTAGCTTAGGACCTCCGTAGAACATTTTTTGGTTTTATCCGTTTAATGTTTCTAAGTTCCCCCTAGATCATTTCCAATGATAGAGGGACACTAGTGACATCTATTAGTTACCCAAGACAAAAACAAACAAGTTTAGTGATGTACATAATCAAATATTAACTTTTCTTATTTGGGTACATTTTAGTGGCCAATATATATTTGAATTTGGGGTTATCCTATGTGGGATACCATATTTAGAAATATCTAAATAAAAAACACCATACATGCCATTAAGGACATCACGCTATTGACACATGTTTTAACTATTTTACAACGAAGCAAAAAATAATGAGAAATGTGTATTTCACACTATCTAGAATACAGACAATCATAATAAGATCTAAAAAATAGGGTTATTATTGTCTGTATTCTAGATAGTGTGAAATACACATTTCTCATTATTTTTTTCTTTGTTGTAAAATAGTTATATATGCAAAGGTACAAAGTGATGTGTAATAGAACAAGGGTAGATGCAAAATAATGGGGACACAACGGGTGATTAGTGGCCACTTTTTTCTTTCTACAAACAACAATACCTGAAATTGGAGATACATTTAGAGACACTAATAAAAAGCATTTTGAGATAATATAATAAGATAATTTGTTGAATTTTGAATCTATTTTCTCAATTTTACATTTTTTTGCATTAGCATGATGAGATAAGTATGTGCAATTTATGCATTTCTAACAATGCCAGTAAAATTTTGTGAAAACATAACAAAAGTGCATGTATGTGAACATACTCTTTTAGAGAAAATGAATGAATTTTTGCAATACCATGATGAGATAAGTATGTACAATTTAAGCATTTCTAAATAATGCCAATAGTTTTTTTTGAAAGCATAACAAAAGTGCATGTATGTGAACATACTCTTTTAGATAAAATGAATGAATTTTTGTATGAAATCGCATACAAGGATGAAAAGCATGGCGAATATTTTTGAGAATAAATATTTTTTAATTATTTGATTTTTTTTTTTTAAATTTAAATTATAAGTCAAAAAATTTGGGAAAATAAAAATGCAAGTGTACAAACCAAATTTTTGATCTTAGTACATAGATTTGATTTCTCTCCCCACCAAAGAGTAGTCGATGGCATATAGATTGTTGAGAAATTAAATTTTTAAAAAGTCAATTAATTATCAAAAAGTTACTAAACTATTAATAACGCTATATGTATGAACCATAATATGTAATATCATGTAGAAATTAAGTAATAGTTAAAGATGATAATGTAAAGTCTAAAAAAGATATTTTTAAAAAAATTAAGTAAAATAGAATAAATATCTATCTATGAAGGCACATAAATCTCCTAAACTATTCAAAATCCATATTGTTTAGTCTAGGTGTAGGTCCAATGTTAGGTTTGGATCCCTAAACAAAAACCCGACGATGATTGTGAGGGTAAAAAGTCAATATTTTTTTAAAATCAAAGGGATTACGACCTTATCAAAGGTCGCATGTACTTTGATAAGGGCATACACTCTTTGTAAAATTATTTTCTTATTCTTTAATGGATTGCATAAAGCATGACAATACTTTACAAAGAGTGTACACCCTTTGTAATCCTTTTTAAAAATTACATAGGTGTTTCACTTACAGAGGGTGTTTTGTAGATACCTAATTTTGGTAATTTATCACTTGATAATGTCAGTAATGGATTAATACCCTAAATGATGACTTGTGCACCTATTTGGGTCAAAAATGTTATATCATGGTCCATCCTTAGTGCTATTGCAAGACTTTCTAACCTCAATATACTACTTAGTCATCTATAGAAATACTCGCATATGTAAGAAGTAGTAGACTCATCCCCATTGTCACGCTAAAAAAATTATAACACTATATATTCCTCTCAGATCAAACCATCTAATGATTTGGTCCTTGGCAAAATAGTATTGTCCAAGTCCACCAAAAAAACAATTTCTCAATTTGGGTACCTTTTATGGGTTAGTAATTTTGTTGTGTGTCATAATTAATGTATAATTATATCCACAAAACCCTAATTAATCGATTCTAATGTACACATTTACTCACATGGAAATATTCACACTCATCTTGCATAAATCACTCAAAAGGAAAACAAATATCTCCTAAATTTCCTTAAAGTAGCAACAAACATTAGGAGTATCCCCCACACCATTATGAAACACTCTAAACTAGGTTTAAGAGTGAAATTTTCCAAATCAAAATCCCTGAAATCCAAGTCAAGTATAAGCAAACCAAGTCATGACAAAATATTATCAAGTGACCAGATTATCATGCATACATGCAATATTATGTCACATTTTTAGGTAGATAACTATGCTTAGTTTGAGGCCTCTTTCGAGTAGTTCCAATGTAGATAGTGTGCATATTGCACTTAGAACCATGCACTACTTTTTTTATAGGGGTTCTACCGTAAGGTGGGGTTTTGAGTTAAGTTATTAATTTAATATGGTTTCACACATTATCAAGACCTGATACATTATAAGGAAACATATATCACTCACTCTCATATATACAAAAATTTATAGAACAACATCTATTACTTAGAAAAAATATTCTAATGGGACAAAACTACCAAATGGTTTGGTTAGAAGAGAACGTTTTTGTCCCTTTGTATGTATACCTTCAAAATAAGAGACAAATCATTTGTAATATATTTCTAGCAAGTTCATCCCTCTGTCACACCCAAATCATATTCTAGACTTGTCAAAGAGCTAAATGCACTCATTTTATTATGTTTTAAGTTATCTAATTTAGTATTTCCAATTGATCTATCAGTCAATTATCTATATATGTGTTCAATTATGGATGTTAATGATTAATTAATAATATGAATAATATAACCCTAATATGGAATTAAATCAGTAAAATAACCATCACCTTTCCTCACATCGTATTTCTTTTTCTGGGTTAAATCATTTGGTGGTCCCACTTATTAATTGAATCCTTAATATTTTTGGTTTAGGTTACCCTATTCCAAATCAAACATTTTGCTACAAACCCTAAGGGATTTATCTTTACTTTTTGCCTTATTTTATTATATGCCCTTTCTAACAAAGTAATGAAATTAATTATACACCAATTAAGCATATCTAATTGCCATATACACCTAAAAATCATATGCATCCTATGGATTTCTCTTGTCTTCCTATTTAGGGTGTACTTTTTATCTCTGAGAACATCCATAATGCTGAGAAACATATGAATTATAACCTATATCCTCTTGAAAATAAAGTTGAACTTGTTCCTCCCACAAGATCTAATAAAATAAATCATGATGAGTATAACGATGTTGACCACGATCAAGTTAAACTCTTATATATTTTCTGCTAGGAACTTTGTAACATCCATATAACATTAACATTATTCTTCATTTTCTTCTTACCTCTAAGGTTTCCTATGATGCTCAATCCCAAAAATCTCATGAAGAGTTTTCTTTTTAGGTTCTTAACACTTCTTAACCTATCACTTAATTTATTGTTCCTACATTCATTCCTAATATAGGGGTGTTGGGCTGATGAATTATAGCCTAAGTATTGAAGGCACATAGGGATTGGGCATGTGGGCATAGGGCGTGGAGGTGCATGTTGAAGTGTAGTGGAATAGGGCACACCAAAGAAGCATAAATTCAAGACTTAGCCATTTTTCAGTATGAGGCTACATATATATGGAGTGCGGAGCACGTTTTTTTAGAAGACTTGGAAAGCACACAAAGGCTAGTTTAGAAGAGTGGAAAATCAAATGACATGCATATTTTTGGTACTATTAAAAGGATTATAATTATAGTTATTACGAGATAATATATTATTAACAAGCTTGCATGCTTTTGTAATTATCTCATAAGTAGCACATGGCTATTATTAGCATGAAGCCTATTTTTAGGGTGTTTAGGAAGTGAAGGATAAGACCCCACTCCTATAAATATGTATTTATTTACATGGTTTAGGAAGAATTTTTGTAATAGGGATATGTCACTGGTTCATGAGTGCACATAAATGATGGTGACATTACTATGTATATATTCAGCTTCTGTGTTTTACATTAATTAAGATAATAAAAAAGTATTTGTTTATTTTACTCAATGACCCAAGGCACGTTGACACATAACTTAGCCAGAACTGAGTGCTCACCCGAAGCATGTAAGGGTACCGGGTTCCTCTTTTATGCAAGCCTTGTCAAGAAGTTAGCATGATGGAAATTGTACTTTGAAACCTAGCGTGAATAATATTAGTAGGATCATATATGCACTCGGTTGCAGGGGTCTCATATGTTCCTTCATCCTTTTCCTTTTATAACAACTTTTACAACTTCACCTCGCGTGTTCCAGTCAAAACCTTCTGGTGCACTAATACTACTATGCCTCAAACCTCCTTTGAGTGCCTCTCTGCACCAAAGTAAAAAACCTCTGCACGTGTAATAGTTGTTATGAGTATATATTGCATACCTTGAAGGATGAATTAAAGAATATGGATATGGCATTAAACATATGTGCGGATCTTGAAATCATCATCTGGACAAGGAATATGGAAGAAGAGAATGAGGTCCTCAAAGCAGTGAAGAATGAAACACTTGGATGTGAGGAGAGACTGACCCTGGTAGTAAAGAAGCATGATGCACTTGCAGCAACCCATAACCCTCATAAGGAGTGAATCAAGGAGTTAGGAAAACTTATAGCGCAGAGAATGGATGTAATGGATGAGATGATTTCAAGTCCGGAAAATGTCCTTAGGACACTGCAGAATGAAGGCCAGAACACAACCTTGGATGAAATGGATGAAATACTAACAGACATCCTGGACGAGACTAATAAGGTGCTAAGTGAGTAGAAAGAATTTGAAGAAGAAATCAAATCTGAATATACTGAGTTAATCCTACCTACAAAGGGATAGAGTGCCTAAGTATTTTTTCATTATTTGTATACAATCATTATTTCATTTGTTATTCTTTATTCATGGAGAGAAATCAAAGCTAAATATACTGAGTTAATCCTACCTGTAAAGGGATACAGTGCCTAAGTATTCTTTCATTCTTCATATACCATCATTATTTCATTTGTTATTCTTTATTCATGGAGATATAAGTCATGGTTACCCATTACCGAGGGAAAAATGAAGCAGGGGTGGGGTAATTCCGGGATGATGAATTATAACCTAAGTATTGAAGGTGCATAGGGATTAGGTGTGTGGGCATAGGGCAGGGAGGTGCGCGTGGAAGTGTAGTGGAACAGGGCATCCTTGGAGAAGCATAAAGTCAGGACTTAGCCATTTTTCAGTATGAGGCTAAATATAGATATGGAATGTGGAGCACATTTTGGTAGAAGACTTGGAAAGCATGCAAAGACTAGTTCAGATGAGTGGAAGATCAAGTGACATACATAGTTTTGGGGCTATTAATAGGATTATAATTGTATTTATTATTAGATAATCTATTATTAGCAAGTTTTCATGCTTTTTTAATTATCTCATAAGAGGTGCATGGCTATTCTTAGCATATAACCTATTTTAAGGGTTCTTAGGTGGTGAAGGGAAAGTCCCCACTCCTATAAATATGTTTTGAATTGCATGGTTTAGAAAACAATTTTGTAATAGGGTTATGTCGTTGGTTCTTGAGTGCATAACTAACAGTGACATTACTATGTATGTATTTAGATTCTATATTTTGCAGTAATTAATATAATGGATCTTTGTGGTTGGTTATTATTTTTGACATATCTGCGAGTGGTACTTGTATGGTAAACTTAATCATGGTTCTTATATGAGTTATTCTTACATATGACTATGATTTAGATCTGTTTATGGTTTGTTACTGCATTGTTATTATGGATCTGATTTACATATATGTCCATCATGTTAGCTTCTTGATAAGGATTACATAAACGAGGGACCTGGTACCCTTGAGTGCTTTGGGTAAGCGCTCAGTTCTGGTAGAGTGATGTGCCAGCATGCCTTGGGCTGTTGGGTAAAATAAAATACTACAAGGGGGATCTACTATCCCCCTTTAGCAATTTATAATTCATAACCCAACTTCTATTACAATTCCTACATCTCTTGTGCATACCCATGGTTCCTTGCATTCTTCCTTTACTATAAATTCCTTTGAGTATATCATTCATGATGTTTAGACTAAGGTTTTAAAATTAAAGAATGGTGTGTCTAGATCCTTTAATTTCATGTATTTTAATCAATTAATTTTAAACTCAATTGCACTTGAAGTAAAATATTTCCGTTTACCTTGAGGTTTTTCTTTATTAGATTATGCTTATAATGATCAACTCATCCCTAAGTTTTTTTCCACTAAGCCTTAAGGATTATGCTTTGAAATGCTTCTATGACCTAGCGATTATCTCTATGAGGGCTTCCAATACATCAGATGGTTATTTTTTTGCACACTTCTATATTAACATTTGTGATAAGGTCTCATATGATCAAATGCAAACAAGGCTCTAATGAACCAAATAGTGACCATGTCCTACAATAAAATACAATTCTTACAAAATGAGAAATATACTTGTGAACGATAAAATTCAAGATCTATTTACTCAGATTATCCTATCTCCCTTATAAGAATCTATCATAATTAAAAACATTTAATCATTTGATGAGCTATGTCATACTTTAAAAGATAGAGAAGCTAAACTCTTAGCCTTAAACAAGCTTAAGATGGGTATATCCCACTTAATGCATCTACATATAAGTTCTAAGGAAAATATAATTATAAAGGAAAAACCAATTTTAAAAAATTGAAGATAAAGAAACTTTTAATACCATATCTCAACCTATAAAGCTTTAGTTGCAAGCTCCTTCTTGAAGAAAATTCACACGAATTCCTTCCTTACCATATGTGATCTTATAAATTTTTCTTGAATATAACCTTGTATCTCTCCCTCCACCTATTGAGGTTGTTATGAGAAAGCCTCAAGATAATTATTTTGAATCTAATTCTTATTGTGACTACTAGATATGTGTTGGGAACTCCGTTAAACAATGTTTCAAGATTCAAAACATTATTTAAAATTGGATTGATACCAATGCTATTGAATTCAACTCCTCTCTAGATCCTTATAAGCCTAAATTCAATGAGTATTTTAAGCTCAATATAATCAATGACCCACTTCCTATTCATCACAATTTCAAATCTTAGAGAAACTCAAAGGCGCATCATGCATATAAGGAAAATCCTCCTATAACTAGACACGATCATTCACTTGACTCTCTCATTAGTACATTTACCACTTCTTTTCCTCATAGGACTCTCATTATATTTTATGTTGATGACATACTTGATGATGATGTTATTTCTCATATGATTTATATTCGAGCTTTTGTTAATCAATGACCTATCCATAGTTTATTGATTGAAAAAGGTTCCAAACACAATATGTGTAATCTCAACTTACTTAATTATTTGTGATACACTAAGAAATATATACAATTCAATACATAATTTTCTAATCATATTATTGGTGTATATACCTAAATCTGGTAGTTTCCTTGATAATGTCATTATTGGCTTAATCCCTTAAATCATGATTTGTGCACCCATTTCAATCCTAATTGTTATATCTTAGTCCATACCTTGTTATATTGCAAGACTTTGCCTCCTCATTAGATTTATTTGTGATTTACAAATCATTTTACATAAGTCAAAATTAGTCCACTCATCTTGATTGTCATGCAAAAATATGTATAGCAATATATCTCCCTCCTAGGAATAATTGTCTAATGGTTTGGTGTTGGGTTAAACAGTCTCATCTAAGGCCACATAATGGTAATTTTCTCAATTTAATATTTTTTACATGTCATTAATTTCACCATGGGATGGTCTTAATGAAAATTTATATCCACAAAACCCTATTTAAATAAGTTGGATTCACTCATTTAATCACATAGAAATACTTGGCACTTTCAAGAGATGCCCTACTGAATACCTATAAAATCTATCCTAAATTTCTCTAAAGCACCAAAAGACATTAGAAACATCCCCCACATAGGTCTGAAACACTAAAGACCAGGTTTAATAGTCAATATCACAAAATTATAATCGTTCAAAATAAAGTCAAACATAAATAAGCCAAGTCATTATAAAACATTATCAAGTGATTGGGTTATAAAATATATTTGCATCCATGCAATATTATGTCAAATATCTAGGTGGAAAAATACATGTGGTTTGAATTCTCTCCAGAGTAGTGTAATGTAGGCAATGCAAAAAAATTAATTTAACCCAACCAAAAATGTTTTTGTAGGGGTTTTACCCTAGGTTAGGGTTTTGGGTCAAGCTAGCTGATTACAAAGGGTTTCACACATTTTTTAGAGATAATATTTTACAATAAGGTACATACTAGTCATTCAAAAAGTCCATGGAAGTTATAGATTGTAATTTTTAACCTACATAAAACAATCCATTATGATGGAACTTCCAAACAATTCGGTCTAAAACAAATGGTTTTTCCTCCATGTACAATGTAGCTCTATAATAAGAAATAAATCATCTACATGTGATTTTTGGTTATTTCATCCCTCATTCATACCCATATCACCATATAATTCATCTCAATTGCTATTCTAACCCTATATGATATATTACCCACTTAGTTCAATGTTTACGAATGCAAAACCCTAGTTTCTAAATCTATATATTCATGTATATTATTTGATTACTTAATCATTCTTTCAATTTTTTTTGAATTAGTAATATCCAATCATTCTTAATTTTAGATTTTAATCATTTGGTGAACCCATGTATTGATTGAATCCTTAACCTAGTTTGGATTTAGTTTCCTACCCTAACTAGGCATTTTGATACCAAACCCTACGTACTCAAGGGTTTTAATCTATTACTTAGTGTATGATCCTTTCCCTAATATTAGGGTTTGATACCCTTTTTTATTTCATGGTTTAATCTACTTGATCTATTTCATTCTCTTATACTTATAATAATGAGTCAATCTCAAGTTTTCCATCTAATATAGCCCTACATGAAGAAATTAGTGATGTCTTTGGTGATTTTTACACATATGAGTGTGATAGTTATGTAGAAGAGTTACCACCTCCTACCCATGTTACCATCCATAGCTATATATATGATGCAATCTAGGAACCTCCATTCCCACCTAGTATATCCTCCATTAGTGGTAACTAACACCTCTTCTCCTATCTAGATCTTGTATACTTAGGGACATTCGTTATACCTAGGATTTGAGGATACACATGAGGTATATTTTGATGATACTAATAGTTATTATGATTATGAAGATGATTATAGTGATAATGAAAATTATATTTAAATCAAATTATATGTTAAAACACATGGTGTTATATCATATCCCTCCCTAAAAAATGAACATAATATTATTGCATAGGGTCTCTTTCCTTCTCATTGTAGTATAGGGAATGCTATAATTGAGCATGCTTCCTATCTTTCTCATATTGAAATGGAAAATTAAATAATTTAATGTGTTATCTCTTCTATTCTTATTAGAATAAAAAATGATACATATGATTGTGATACTACTCTTCCTAAAATACATGATAATGTGGAAAATGTTTGTAGTGAATCTCTTTTTCATATCAAAATAAAGAATGCTACAAATTATCAGTCTACTCCTAGTTCAATTGGAAATGATGTACATAATTATTCTTTTGATGTTAAAAATCAATTTCATATTATTATTGATGATATATCTCTAGACACTACATGTGGTACTAGGCCCTTAGTTCACGAAGATACTCCCATACCTCCCCCTATTACTCTTATTGATGAATCTTCATCTTTTAATCATCCTTACCCTAGATGAAATAATATTACCATGGGAAACATCACTAGAAACATCCAACCCATTAATGACCCTCTTTATACCTTTTCTATACCTCCTCAATATGTTATATTATTAGTGCATGTTGTAGGTGATTTACAACATAAAGTAAATATCTAACTATATGGGAAAAGGCCTATAATGTGTGGATAAATTATAATTCTATATATGGGAATCCAATTGTGTGTCAAATCTTTAATTCCTTATTCTATATAGACTTAATTATTCCCAAGTTTTAGTTATTTGATGGAGCTAACAACCCTTACCTATACTTAAAGGGATATAGAATTTTTAAGGCACCAAATGATAATGATAGGATTATATTAAAATCCTTTCTAAGGGATTGGAAAATCCTAGCCTTAGATTGGATCCATCACCTCTCTAGTGGATCCTTGAGCACATATCCAGAGATTGAGGAGGAATTCATAATTCTCTTAATTGTGAATAAAGGCCCTATGGCTACTTATGAGTGTTTACCTTCATTACACAAAGGTAAATCCAAACTAGTAAGTGACTATATTTTATGCTTTAAATTTTGTATGTAGTAAATAATTTATTAACCTCCGCATTTTGAAGTCCTATATATATATATATGTGTGTGTGTGTGTGTGTGTGTGTGTGTGTGTGTGTGTGTGTGTGTGTGTGTGTGTGTGTGTGTGTGTGTGTGTGTGTG
This sequence comes from Taxus chinensis, assembly GCA_019776745.2. NCBI lineage: Eukaryota > Viridiplantae > Streptophyta > Pinopsida > Cupressales > Taxaceae > Taxus > Taxus chinensis. Next base: position 158,156,925 of record CM034153.1, on the reverse strand, counting down.
TGTGTGTGTGTGTGTGTGTGTGTGTGTGTGTGTGTGTGTGTGTGTGTGTGTGTGTGTGTGTGTGTGTGTGTCTATATATATATATATATATATATATATATATATATATAGACACACACGTGTGTGTGTGTGTGTGTCTATATATATATATATATATATATAGACACACACACACACACACACACACACACACACACACACACACACACACACACACACACACACACACACACACACACACACACACACACACATATATATATATATATATATATATAAACATATATATATTGACATTATCTATCCTCTAAAAGATAATTTATTATATGATATGTATGAGTTTTTTAATGATATTTTCCTTCATGTTATAAATTTAGAGAAATACCCCGCTTCTATAAAATAACTAGTGCCTCTGCACATTGATGATCCTATTTATAATAAGAATTGTAATAAAAGTACTATGCATTATTCATATTCCAATTCAATACATGTTAAATTATTACATAAAGGAAATACTTCCTATCATGTTAGTACTCGACTTGGGTGTTTACAACCTTTATGAGATTATATTTTTTTATGAAAACACAACAAATAGCAAATGAATGAAAGGTTAGGAAACTAGGAGCTATTATGATAAATTAACTTCTAACATTAATTATACAACATTAGAATATCGTATTGGATCTTACAATGAATGAATGAAATATAAAATACATAAAAAGTAAGATGAACTTACCTGTACATGAGATATTTGGGTATACAGACTAGAGAATATTGGAGTAAAAAAATTGGAGAAGCTTCACAGCTGGTATTGTGAACTAAAAATATCCCTAGTGTAGGACCATACATTTTGATCTAGATTTATAATTTGGTCTTTCCCCATCTTTACAGTCTTGGACACATTCATGTAATTGGGTCTTATAACTTAATGGGTCTTTTGGTGACCTAAAAATGTACTTTGTAATCAAAACCTAGTCATCACAAAACATCAAAACCATCTATAATCAAATGAATCACGCCAAAACCATAACCATGGTTAGAAACCATGTAATAATGTTAGTTTTTTGGATGAAGTGTAATTTGTTCACCACCTACATGAACACTACTCTAAAGAGGCCTCAAACTAAATGTAGATCTCCACATAACATGTAACATATATATGAATGTAACAAGTTGGGTACTTAAACATCTTTGATCATGCTTGATAGAACTATGATCTTTCTAATAATTGGAAGTAAGAACTTGGTGTGCTTGGATTTGATAAAAGAAAGACTCCTTGAATTGGTTAAGTGGTTTAAAACTATAGTAGTGGTTTCCCTAGTGGGTGTGCATCAACTGTAGGGATATTTAGAGAGAATTGAGTGCCTTTTGTGAATTTTTCAATTGAGTGTGTTAATAAAATATCATTTGATTTCTAGGTTGGTGAATGAGGTGATGTTAACTTTCTTATATAGGGTTGAGAAGGTACATTATTATGATAAGGATGATTTAGGAAGATAAAAGGACCTAATAAATGATATTGCATTTAAGTATATTTGAAAAATGTGTCGGTGAAGGAATGTATAGGTCATCCCGGGATAGATTATACATGTAAATAGAAAATTATGCACTTATTACCATTACATAATTCCTCTAATATGTTTTTATATACATGAATTTTAACAGTGAAGATTATACACTGGTGACACCTTTTTTAGTCCTTATGTTGCCTTTGATTGGATTTGGTTGCAGCATTTTCTTATACTACTTGGGATTACATATTTTGGTCAACTCCTAGAGATCACTTTCTATGTCCTTGTTCTTGTTTCATTTTATTGGACTTATACAATACCCCCATTAAGGACACTACCACCCAAGTGCTAGTTTGCCTTCTGAGTGCTTTTGTCTCTTCCCTTTTGTTTCCTAAGTCATCATTTAATACTTAACTTTGGGTCTTTTGTAATTATTTGGGCCTTCCTTTGGTGTCACTAAATTCCAAAATTCAAATAAGGAAGTCATATATATACATAACTTACTCACTATTATTTGGTGTTGGACAACTTGGGATATTACTTACTATCTTCTATTTAGGAAAAGAGAAACATTTAAGGAGTAAATTTGGGATGCATTGCATAAGAGGGTATATTTTTAAATTCCATCTCACACATTTATCATTGGGGGAAAATTAGTTGTACCCTAATATCTTGATGTGGCTGGGATAAGGAAAACCTAACTTTAAGGGACATAATTCAACCACACACACATACAATAGAACTACATAGAGTCTAAAATGTATTACAAAACTCACTAAAAATCACATTTGGGTGGCCTTTGAGGTCATTCAAACTCAAGAAAACACATTATTTATTTCATCTAATGTTTGACTGAGCCTTGTTCAAGTAGTTACAGTTTGTTTTACAGGTTTAGGTGTGACAGTGAAACCCTACAATGAGGTGGATGTGACAAATATCAGAAGGAAATAGACATCATCATACCTTGAAAAGATTAGATCAAGACCTATTGCCAAGAACCTATGCCTAGTGCAGACACCAATTCCTGGGTGGTCTTGTCATCATCTGGGCAGTCCTGTTTGAAGGATTTTTAGATCCTAGTTTTCTAGATGAAGCATATAATGTTCCACTCAATTTCCAGCCCAGAATCATCCCAGATCTCTAAATATAACTGAAGTCACTTTTATATCCCTATTATATACACTTTATTGTATTTTTCATTATATATCTTGCTTGTTACTGTTGTATCCAATTTATCTCAGTCCCCTAATAAATATCTAATTTCTGTTAAATTATTTGGTGAACTTGATTATTGATCAAACACAATATATCCCTAATATCCTTAATTTTTTGTATTTCTCATGGCTTATTAAAAAGTGTTACAAAACTATCATCCCAAACCTCCTTCCCCTAAGTATGATCATATTCCTTTAACTAGTTTTTACAAATGCCTAAAAGGAGGAAACCTTCTATCATAAGTCAAATATTATTTCTACCTCTCATCCTAAAAATCCTCTAATCTTTACAAATCTTATTAACCATAGTCCTTATGTTGTACTCCTACCCCGTTTTAAGGGCACTAGCTCTTATGAATGTGATAGTGATGTTTCTTCTCTTACTACAAATGACACGTGTTGAGGATTTGGTTAAATTTTCATATGAGGAAGATCTTGTTAATGATTCTTGTGATACCCTTACTTATTTTTATGTTATAGATGTTATCCTAAATGGCCTTTTCCCTAGTACTTCTTCCTCTCCACTTACATATGCACAAATCATTAGAGTTTATTCTATTGTTATTGATAATGATATCCAAATCCCCTCTTCTTATTCTCAACTAAGTGTTTTTTAATTAAATATTGTGCCTCAAAATTCATATCATTCTTCCTCAACTTCTTGTGTACTTCCTAACAATGTCAGTACCTATTTTACTTCTCATACTGTGTTAAAATATGCAAAAATTAGTGATGCATATGTTTTTACTCTTGATATTCTTAAAGATAGAGTGCATAATAATGATCATAAGGATAATATTCATGTTTCTTATGTTCCTTCTTCTGCTAAGCTTGTTGGTAAAAGTGTGCAAACTTATTTTCCTATTCATTCTTCTTCCCATATTCATATTCCTAGTTTTCCACTTGCTAATCTGAAGATTGAATTTCAACCCAATAGTGGCCTTATGACTACTTATAATGGAAAGATTCAACCCCTCAAATTTCCCCTTAATGTTTATGTCATTCACCCCTAAGAATTTATTTCTCTTATGAATGTTTTAGGTGATTTAAAAAATAATATCCATACCATTACCCTTGAGAGTAGGGCCTATCATTCTAGCATTGATAATAATTATATTCATGGCAATCCTATTCCTAAAAAGATTTATAATTCATATTTTCTTAAGGGTTTTAGTTTTCCTAATTTTACACTTTTTGATGGAATGGATAATCTTTATATGAATATTAAGGATTTTAGATTAGCTATGGATTCACATTCTAATGATAGGTTACTTCTAAAACTATTTCCTAGTAGTCTTACTATTACTGCTTTTAATTGGTTTCACCATTTTCATAGTGGATCTATTAGTACTTATCTTGATATGGTAGAATAATTTCTTAAACGTTTTATTTCTAAAAATGGTCCTAAAATTACATTTGAGCATTTTCCTTCTTTGTGTTGGTGCTCAATTTGGTCTCACCTCGTTTTTCCTTGAAATTCTTCAGTTTGCAAGATCTATCATGTTTTCTATCTCCCTATATTGATGCATAAAAACTCTATCCTCCATTTGGTTTCCATGATTAGTCCATTCCTTGGTCGAGGATCACTTAAAAGTCCATAATTTGTTTTTCGTTCCTCTATCCGTGTGAAGGAGTCTGTAACTTGGGTGAAAAGTCAAGTTTTTTCCCTCCATTCCATTTGCCAAAATCATGCTTTGTTTTCCCTATCATTTTGTCCCAAATATCTGTGGAAACATGATTATATGTGACTTGGAGGATCATATTTGGGCCTTATATCATTTCCAAACTCTCAGAACGTGAAGAAAGATTCATTTCTGGGCTCAAATGGTGATTTTCCTGCTTTTTATGATTTGATGTGTGGTTTTTCCTGTCAAATTTGCATATCAACATCTTTGAAAATGTGGTAGGTCGGTGCTTGTTCAAGTTCTCTGCTTTCAGGTGCCATCTCAAAATTACATAAGGGAGACACATGTAGGTTTCCGCAGCCCTACCCAAACTTAGAAATTTTTCATGGGGTTGGTATTGTTTTGGCAAACCACGGACACGTGGAGGGTCGGCACTCATTTGAGGATCTGCCTTGGGGTCCCACCTTAACAATTGTGATAGGGAGACATGTGGAGGCTTCTACTAGCTTTGCTCTATACTTAAACTTTTCAAAGCAATTTTGAAAGGCCTGGGACATGTGGAGGGACCACACCTGTTTGGGGGCCTACCCCTAAGTTTTATTTTGAAGACACTTGGATGCTTATGCTCACTCTACCCTTGCGTGGAATTTTCAACGGCCAAGGAAAACTATCTCAGACCCTAGACACATGGCACCTTCCACTGTTCCTTAAACTTTTTCGATGACTCTGTTGGACTAAGACACATGATGAGCTCACGCTCATTTGGGGTCTCCATTTTTGGGCACCATCCCAAACGTGCACCAAGGTGACACATGGATGCTTCCATTGGCTCCTTTTTACTGAGACTTTTTCAAAGGCCAAAAACATGTTTTTCAGAGCCCAGGACACGTGGAAGGCCTGTGCTTGTTTGGAAACCTACCTCTATACTTCACCTTTGTAGTTGCGTTAAAGGAACTCGTGGATAGCTAAAAACTAAAGTTGAGAAGGGGCAGAATCAATGGTTGTTGTGAATTGCATCTATTTTTTTGCCATTTTTACTCCAAGACTCCTGGAGACGTGAATACGCACTAATTTTCATCATTGTTTGATGAAATTCCTTGTCGTGTTTGTCTATAAAGTTCCATTGAATGGATTCATAACTTAATTTGTGAGTCCAAGGATTTTTACTATCCATATTTTGAAATTGGAATTGCTTAGGCGCTTATAAAAATGTGAATTACCAGAGAAGTTGAATACTAGACAGAGTTACAGATGGAAGAGAGGGAAAATGATGAAATGATGAAGGTTGGAGGCATAAAGGATGAAAACGGTGTTGCCTCAAGGGTGAAAAGGATTATCTGTTAGATCCAGCTGTGCAAAGCCTCCAGAAAATGATTAAAAAGGGGATTTCTTGCATGATAGAATCAGAATGATTAAAAGGAGTGTCAAAATGGTTGTGGCATGTCATCCTATTCATTAGTCAAGGGTCTGAGAAATGTGATCAATTCATGATTTGTCCACCTAACAGCTACGGGTGTGAATTTTTTAAACATCACTTTCTGAGGAAAATTGGTAGCAAGCAAAGGTCCCTCGAATATTCTTCTTTGAGGGGGAAATATTTGGGATGAATTAAATTTATAAATGTAATGAGAATACTCTTGCAAATGGTCAAGGGTTGAATTCTTGAGAGAAAAATTGAGAAAATTTATCTTCCTGAGTGACCAATCCGAGATAACCTATTAATTTCTTCTGTGTTAGATTTTATATCACGTCAATTTGGTTACAAGTGTACAGCCATTGACAAGCTCTGAGACTGTTCTGTGTAACTTTCCCCTACTAATGAATCTAAGCAATTTTGAAATTAATTTGTGTTCATCTTAGAGAAATTAGTGTCTACTTTGTTTTAGAATGTCTATAAGTAGTTTTACTCGTTCCTATTGCAATATTACTTTGAAATTTTTGTGACATCACATAAGATCTCATCCCTATGATAGTTTAGTGGCATTTGCAATTTCATTTCAAGAAGAGCCTTCATCCTGTGATGAGATAAACAAATTTAAAATCACCGCACTGTCATTTGTTAATAAATATTGTTTGTAAGTCTTTGGGTGTACCTTAGGCATGATTGATCATAGATTTTTGTGTTTAATTGAGTCTTTTAACTCAAGCCTTCATGTTAAATTCTCAAAGATTGTGTGAAAACATGCTAAATTTGGCCTCCATTGAAGCACATCTTCTGGTCGAAGGAACGTCTTAACTATTCTTAAGATTTTTGTTGTTGAGTTGTTCATTGTTGTGAATTTTCTTAAAGTTATGGTATAGTCAACTATATCCTACTCAATCTCCCACCAAAATCATTAAAAAACCATGAATCCATCCTAAAATACACCTATTTACCTTGTATATCAACAAAGGAACAACATCTATTTAATAAAATATACAGAACAATCTGGATCTCATAATGCCTTCAGTAACCTTAGCCTTGTTTTGAAAGTGTCTCCATCTTTTAGAATTGACAACTCTTGAGAGTTAAATTATGGAGTATTGATCATGCTTTCCCAAGGTTCTCTTCATAGAATTTTCGCAAATGAAGGATATCTCCATCTCCTTCATCAAACAGAGGTTACACTACGGGTCCTCTCACCCCAGTCGAAAGGCATGACCTAAAGCAGTGAGGATAGATCAAATCCTCTTGAAGGTGTTATCCATCTCTCCACAAATATGAGTGACAAAGGGCCAATTAAATCTCATCCCTGGATACAAAACGACACACATTAAGATCTATCTATCCTTGAGCTCCATGTCAAAACCTTGATGTTGCTCAGCTTGAAAAGGAGAACAAATTTGGATACCAACACTAGTGGCACCGTTTTTGGGTACTCTTTGAAGAATTTAAATTTTTCCAAACCTTGGTAATGTTTCTTTCCATTCTGTGTGCAAATACTTTTTGTAAACATCATTCTCTAATCAGATCTGTAAATATTGAAAAAATTTATAAGTTCTATGTGTGGTATTTCAAATTTCCATGCAGTTATTGTACTAAGTTTGCCTCACCATTGATAAATTTGTGTGAAGGAAGGTTTTATTTGTAAAGCTTTGCATGATTTTTAGTGCTGACAAACATTTGACATATTATTTTAGTCCATTTGCACAACTAGGGTGAAAATCCTTAGTGGCAACTCCATGTTGATTTATTTTGGATAAATGTAAGTGTCTTGACCTATGTCAATGTGAATTTGTTACTAATATTGCAAAGCTGGAAGGAAGAAGATCTTTCTTTGTTAAGGACCCTACTAGAAGGTTGTTTCCAGAGCTGGGAAAATTAAATTCTGAAGGAAGAAGAATTTGGAAAGTGGTTGGAGATCAGACATCAAGAAAAGGGATCTCCATTTTTGAAAGTAATCATCCTGTCATTGAATATTGCAGTTCTTCCTCAGATTCTTCTGAATCAGCTAGTCTTTTTGTAGAGTTGAATTTTTCATCTGGTGAGGGGTCTTCATTTGTATTTGAAAAGTTTACTTCTCAATATACCCTTCTATTTTCCAAATTTGATAGGGTCTACCGTGAAAAAGATCCATTAAGGGATATTCATTTTGAAAATCACATTCCTATTCCTAATAGACCCCTCAGTCCTCATCATCTTGTAACTCCTCCAAGATCACCTCCACAAAACAACATGGCTCAGCCTCCACCCAGACCTCCATTTGTTGTTAATACCTTTGGTCCTATCAATTTTAGAGGAATGGATAGTTACCCAAATGTAGTTCCCCAAGATGTAAGAAATAGATTAGCAAAGTTCCAAGGAAATAATGTTATAACTAGTGATCAGCACTTGAATCTCTTTGTCAATATGATGGAGGACTTTGATATTGAATTTTAGGATGTATATATCAAATTGTTTATTCTTACATTAGAAGAAGATGTAAGGGACTGGTATAAATCTTTTCCTGATATTTCCATTGACTCTTGGGCAGAAATGAATAATGCCTTTAGATTGCAGTATGGTGAAAAAACAGACCCTAGGTTTCTTTTTTCAGAATTTGAAAATATTAAGAAGAATCCTAATGAATCAATGCATGATTTCAACACTAGATTTAATAAGACATTAAGAATATTGCCTATGAATTTGAGGCCATGTGATGAATCATGTCTGATAAAGTATTCAAATGCATTTGATAAGAAAGTTGCTTACTATTTAAGGGATAAGAACCCTAGGACTTTGAGTTAGGCCTTTATCATGGCCCTGCAAATTGAAAACAACATTAAAGAAGTTGTAAAACCTCCTAAGAGGGATGGTGTTAAAATGATTAACCCATAAAAACCTCAAGCAAGTAAGGCTTCTGATTTGGAGGAAGTTGTGAAAACTTTGGTAGGGGTTGTCAAAGAAATCTCATATAAATTAGCCTAGGAAGAGAAAGGAATTGGGCAGAGTTCACAAGGTCAGTAAAAGGCACAAAATCATGACATATTTGGCAATCATCCTAGGGGTGATTAGAGGTCATATAATAAAGGTAAATGACCCATAGGAGGAGGAAATAGACAGCCCCAAGCACATGAAAGTAGAATGTTGCTTTATCCTCTAACTATCATGGTTGCTACTATTGATGAAGCCAATGAAATTGATTGGTGTGATAGATGTTTTCTACCCCATCCTCCATGTGAAGTAGATTAGCAAGTTGAATAAGCTGATAATGGTGATGATACTGATGATGATTTTTGCATGATGGGTTGCTCCACAAGATCACACAAGGATCAACTTCAACTGAAGTGATGAGTGCTTGGATTGTTGCAAGTTTTTGGGATTGCATCCACCGGGTACCATTTCTTCCTCCCTATCAAAATTTTGAAATAGATACGGTACAAGATTTTGAAATACCTAATAATGACTTTGAATACTTAATATATTTAATGATAAATATGTATGATGGAGGAATCCCATCTGAGGAGGATAGGAAGTTATTGATGAATGTTGTTGTTACCCAAGAGAAATATTATAACACTAGGAGTAAAGTTGTCAAAGGGGCAGGCCCTCAGACCAAACTCAAAACTCCATTGCTTACTAGTATTCCTAAAGAAGTTCCTAAGAAATATGTATCTGCTAAAGGCCTTGCTGTCCCAAAAAAAATTCATACTTCTCCTCATACCAAAACTGTCAAAAATCCCATGCCATCTAATGATTTTTTCAATCTCCCTCCCAATGTTTCCTTTCCCAAGTATGTTTCATATGACATTGCCCAAGTTTTGAGTGAAATCAAATTTAGTGTTCCAATTTTTGAGATGCTTAGGATTCCTGAGCACAAGAAGAGGGCATTTGAGTATTTGGGATTGAAAGAAGAGAAAAGTACCCCAGGAAGAAATTTGAACATTGTGGAGACTCCTCCAATCATTGAAGAGCTAGAAACACCACCAAAATTTAAGATCTTGGGAAAGCACCTAAGGTTTATTTGGGAACATCATTGTTTGAGTCTCAATTGAATGTTGATCCATTTTTTACAACTCTTATCATTAAGGACAAACTGTTGCACACTTGTATGTTTGATTCAGGAACATCATGCAATGTCATGCCTCTTGAGGTCATGAATGAACTAGATATCAAAGTGATAGCAGCATATGGAATATGTACTTCCATGGACTCTAGAGAGGTGCCAGTTGTTGGATGTGTTAAGGGATTGGTGGTACAACTTGCATCTTATCTAGGTAAGAACTTGAAACTTGATGTTGTTATTGTTGATTGCCCTACCAAATGGGGTATGTTATTGTCTTGAAAATGGGCTACAAGTGTTGGTTGGAGTGTTCAAATTGATATGTCCTATGCCACCATCCCGATTGAGGGCAACCTTGTCAAGTTGTATGGATAAAAGAAGATGTTGCATCTCATAGAAGATCCCAACAATGCCTCTTATGAAGTGTTGTACACTGATATTGATACTGATAATTTTGTTGGATTTTCTTATGGTAAAGAACAAAAAATTGATCAATGCAAGTGTCTTGAACAAGTAGACTCTCCTTGGACTTTTTTTTTATGGATCTTGCTCTAAATTTGGAAATGTTGTTGGTATTGTACTTATTTCTCCAAGCATGGAAGAGTTTGTTTTTTCTTTCAAACTTAACTCTGAATGCACTAACAATATTGCATAGTATGAGGCATTGTTGTTAGGATTAAAAATTTCTTGGAAGGATATTATTGTCAAGGGAGATTTAGAACTGATTTTCAAGAAAAATAGAGAACTGTATGCTACTAAAAATTAGAGAATGAAATAATACAAGCATGCAGTCTAGGATTTGATTGAGATGTTTGACTCATTTAATATTTTGCACCATGTTAGGAAGTTAAATGTTGTTACAAACTAGCTTGTAGTACTGGGATCTCGATTTAAAATTTGTTTAATTTACCCCAATTGTGAATATAATTTTGAAGTACTAATAAGGTCATATTTCCCTGACAAAATTAAAAATATGGAAAGTGTTTGATGATGATGCCCAGATAAAAACGGTTTTCTACAAAACCAATGTGAGTTTTACTAACCAAAGTATTGATTGGGAGACTAATGGTGTGTTCAGCTGAGGGAAAAGAAACATTTTTTGGAAAAGATGCCATTCAATTGAAAACTAATACCATTCCTAGAGGATTGGTTGATCTTGAATCGAACTTTGATAATGTTGATTGCATTATTAATAGAAGTATGTCAATTTCAATAGATGTTGAGGAGAATGATCTTGGCATACAAAGGAGAAACAAAGGAAGATCTTGTTGGGAAGCAATCTGAACAAGGAGGAAAAATAGTCCTATGTCAAATTGTTAAAGAAATATTAGGACTGTCTAGCTTGGTCTTATTCTGAACTGAAAGCATACAGAGAGGATTATTTTCGGCATGAAATTCCTCTTGAAACAAATGTCAATCCATTTTTACAAAAGAAGAGGCTGATTAATCCACTCCTCTCCATGAAGATGCATGAAGAATTGAAGAAGCTAAGGGATGGAGGGATCATTCAACCAACAAGGTATTCTTCTTGGGTTGCAAATTTAGTGCTAGTTAGAAAAAAAATGGTGATATCAGGATATGCGTGGATTTTATAAATCTAAATAGAGTATAAATGAAGGATAATTATCCTCTCCCAAACATGGAAAATATGTTTCTATTGGTGACTAGTTCTGAGTTTCTTTCTACCTTGGATGGTTTCTCTAGATACAACTAGGTAGTTGTGAAGGAATCAGAATGCCCTAAGACCGCCTTTACTACTCCTTGGGGTATGTATGTTATGTAAGAATGCACTTCGGTCTGATGAATGCTAGAACTACCTTCCAAAGAGTAATGGATGTTGTTTTTGTTGGTTATATTAATGACTTCATTTTTGTCTATCAAGATGACATGACTGTGTTTTCTAGGAAAATTAATGATCTTTTGTAGCACATGGAAAAAAATGTTGATGAGTTGTAGAAAATTTGGTATTTCACTTAATCCCATGAAGTTCCATTTTGGAGTGCAAAAGGAAAATTTTCTGGGTCACATTGTGTCAAAGGAATGGGTCATGATTGATCCCGAGAGGGTAGAATCCATTAACAAGGTTCCAATTCCAAGGACTAAGAAGGGAATCCAATCCTTTTTTAGGAAAATCAATTTTATCAGAAGGTTTATATATAACTTTGCTGAGATAACTATCCCAATTACAAGCATTCTAAAGAAGGACCAAGTTATCAAATGGGAACAGGCTATCATTGAGGCTTTTCATGGGATCAAAGAAGCATTGAAACATGCACCTGTTTTAGCAGCTCCAAATTATAAGAAGCATTTTCAAATGTTCTATTTTGCTTCAAAAAACACCATTGCATCTATTTTATTGCAGAAGGATGAAGAGGGGGTTAAGAGACCAATTACTTATTTTAGCAAGGCATTGCAAGGAGATGAGTTGAAGTACACCATCATGGATAAGAAATCATTTGCCTTGGTGAAAGTAACAATTTGATTTTCAGGCCTTATATTATGAGTTCCAAAGTTTTTGCTTATGTACCCCACACCATGGTGAAAGATATCTTATCAGAGATGGAGGTCTCAAGAAAAAGATGTGGATGGGTGAACAAATTACAGGAGTATGACATGGATAACCAAACAATAAAATTGATAAGAGGTTTGGGCTTATCTAAGCTTATGGCTGAGAGTAACTTGCAAACCATTGGGGTGAATGAAGTAGAGGAAGAAAGGGTTGATGTCCTTCAAAAATTGATGAGTTCTAAATGGTACAAAGATATAATATTTTATCTCAGACATCTATGTTGCCCTGAACATTTGAGTAAAAATCAGGTAATAGACTCTTAGGTTAGCCTCTCAAAAATATGTCATTACTGATTTTGGGTTCAGCTTGGAAGAACTTGCAGGGAGTGCTCTTAAGATTTATTGTTGAAGATGAAGCCCCAAGAACCATTGTTGATCTCCATTGAGGAGTTTGTGTTGGACATGTTGCTGGAAGGGTCATATCTCATAAAATTTTAAGAGTTGGTTATTGGTGGCCCACCCTTTTCAAGGATATAACTTAGTTGGTTAGAAAATGTGAAAGTTGTTAATGTTTTTCTGGAAGAATGAAAGCTTCAGGCTCCCTTGCTTTGCATCCTATGTCAGTTGAAGATCCTTTCAAACAATGGGGAATGGACTTCATTGATGAAATTTCAGATCCTTGCAGTGCTAGTCATAAGTGGGTTCTTGTAGCTACTGACTACTTCACTAAGTGGGTGGAAGCAATCCCCACCAAGAAAGCAACACACCAAGTGGACATGGACTTCATGCTGAATCACATCATCTACAAATTTTGAGTTCCAGCTAAGGTTATTTCTAATAATGCCATGAGTTTCAGAGCTAAACCTTTGGTAGTAGTGTGCAAAGAATATGGAATCAATTTGACATATGCTTCTAACTACAATCCCCAAGGAAATGGACAAGTTGATTCCAACAATAAAAACTTGTTGAAGATCATTAGAAGAACCTTAGAGCTGAATAAAAAGAAGTGGGGTGAGAAACTGAAGTTCACTACTTGGGCTAACGGAATCACTGTCAAAAGATCTACTAGTAATAGGCCATTTGAGTTGGTGTATGGAACTCAAGCTTTGTCAGCCCCTTCATTTGTAATTGTCTTCATTTCAGTTTGTTTCGAAAAATTGAAGATCAAGAAGTTAATCCATATGATGCTCAAATCAATCATATTATTGAGGTAGATGAAGAAACAAGGGCATCCCATCAGTGGCGTGTGAAGTTCAAAGAAAAGTTGAAGAAATTATTTGATAAGAAGGTGACTCCAAGAGCTTTCAACATTGGGGATCTGGTACTATTATGGGATAGCAAGCATGAAGATAAGAGCAAGCATGTTAAATTTGATGCACTGTGGATGGGACCTTATTCGATTGACATTCAAATTGGTGAAAATACCTTCCTCCTAAAAGACTTAGACGGGGAACTGCTTGAATTTTCTATTCATGGCAGGAATTTGAAACATTTCCTTGATTGATTCCTCAAAATCAAGGTATACTCAATTTATACAGCAATATGGTCTGTTTGGTTTCTTTTCTAATTTCATATTTTTCTTTTGTTTGTCCCAGTCTTTAGCGGCCATTTTGTTGGTTTCTTGGTTCATCCTTGGGGTAGTTGGTTATTATTTTTCTACCCTGCAAGCTCATTCGTTGACTCCATTGCTCAATGGTTTGTTTTTCACACTTAGTTTGCTATTTTTTCTTTTGGCACTCACAGGGAGTGACCATCCTCGAGTCAGAGCCGATTTTGGTGCTCAATTTGATCTTGCCCTGTTTTTCCTTGAATCTCTTCAGTTTGTGGGCTCTATCATCTTTTATGTATTCCCGTACTGATGCATAAAAACTTTGTCTTCCATTTGGTTTCCATGATCAGTCCCTTCCTTGTTCAAGGATCACTTAAAATTCCATAATTTGTTTCCTCTATCCATGTGAAGGAGTCTGTAACTTGGGCAAAAAGTCAGATTTTTCTCTCCATTCCATTTTCAACAGTCACGTTTTGGTTTTCCATGTCATTTTGTCCCAAATATCTATGGAAACATGATTAGATGTGACTTGGAGGATCACGTTTAGACCTTATATCATTTCCAAACTCTCTGACCGTGAAGAAAGATTCATTTCCAGGCTCAAATAGTGATTTTCCTACTTTTACGGTTTGACGTGTGGTTTTTCTAGTCAAATTTACATCTCAGCATCTGTGGAAATGTGGCAGGTTGGCACTTATTCATGGTCTCCACTTTCAGTTGCCATCTCAAAATTACGTGGGGGAGACACATGGAGGTTTTCACGAACCTTCCCATACTTATAAATTTTTCATGCGATCGGTATAGTTTTGGCAGACCATGGACACGTGGAGGTTCGGTGCTCGTTTGAGGATCTGCCTCATGTTCCCACCTTAACAATTACAATAGGGAGACATGTGGAGGCTTCCACCAGGTCTACTCTATACTTAAACTTTTCAAAGAAATTTTGAAAGGCCTGGGACATGCAGAGGGACCGCACCTGTTTGGGGGCTGGCCCCTAAGTTTTATTTTGAAGAAGCACCAAGAGGAAACTTGGAGGCTTCCACTCACTCTACCCCTGCGTGGAATTTTCAACAACCAAGGAAAATTGTCACAGACCCTAGACACATGACACCTTCCGCTAATCCTTAACCTTTTCAATGACTCTACCGAATTGAGAGGCGTGGTGAACCTGCGCTTGTTTGGGTCTCCTCTTTTGAGGACCATACCAAAGGTGTGCCAAGGTGACACGTGGAGTACTTCCATTGGCTCCTTTTTACTGCGACTTTCTCATAGACCAAAAGGCATTTTTATTGGTCCCAGGGCATGTGGAAGGGCTATGGTTGTTTCGAAACCTACCTCTGTACCTCGCCTTTGTTGTTGAGCCAAAGGAACATGTGGATGGCTAAAAATGAAAGTTGAGAAGGGGCATAATCAATGGTTGTTATGCATTGCATCTATTTTTCTACCATTTTTTTATAAGACTCCTAGAGAGATGAATACGCAATGTTTTTCATCAATTTTTGATGAAATTCCTTGTCATTTTTTGTCTATAAAGGGTCATTGAATGGATTCAAAACTTAATGTGTGAGTTCAAGGATTGTTATTGTCGATATTTTGAAATTGGAATTGCTTAAGAACTTGCAAAAATGTGAAATAATAGAGAAGCCTGTTACAAGACCAAGTTATAGATGGAGCAGAGGGAAAAGGATGAAATGATGAAGGTTACAGGTGCAAAGGATGAAAAAGGTGTTGCCTCAAGGGAAAAAAGGATTACCTATGCAGATCCTCCAAAAAATGATTAAAAAGGGGATTTCTTGCATGACAGAATCAGAATGATTAGAAAGAAGTGTCTAGACGGTTGTGGCATGGCATCCTAGTCATTAGTTGACGGGCCCAAGAAACGTGATCAATTCATAATTGGTCCACCTAGCAGCTTTCGGGTCTGAATTTGTTAAACATCATTTTCTGAGGCAAAGTGGTAGCAAGAAAAAGTACCTCGAATATTCCTCTTTTTGGGGGAAAAATTTAGGATGAATGAACTGTATAAATGCAATAAGAATACTCTTGCAAATGGTTGGGGGTTGAATTCTTGAGAGAAAATTTGAGAAAAGTCATCTTCCTAAGAGACCAATCTGAGATAACGTGTTAATTTCTTCTATGTTATATTTTCAATCACATCAAGTTGGTTGTGAGTGTACAACCATTGACAAGCTCTAAGATTGTTTTGTGTAAGCTTCCCCTTTTGATGAATCTAACCAATTTTGAAATCAATTTGTGCCCATCTTGGAGCAATTATTGTCTTCTTTGTTTCAGAATGCCTGCAAGTAGTTTTACTCATTCCTATTGTAATCTTAATTTTAAAAAAAAATTAAATCACATACGATCTCGTTCTTGTGACAATTTAGTGGAATTTGCAATTTCATTTCAAGAAGAGCCTTCATCCTATGATGAGATAAACAAATTTAAAAGCACTGCACTGTCATTTGTTGATAAAGATTGTCTGTAACTCTTTGGGTGTACCTTAGGCATGATTGATCAT
This sequence comes from Taxus chinensis, assembly GCA_019776745.2. Taxonomy (NCBI): domain Eukaryota; kingdom Viridiplantae; phylum Streptophyta; class Pinopsida; order Cupressales; family Taxaceae; genus Taxus; species Taxus chinensis. The sequence continues at coordinate 158,140,538 of CM034153.1, read as the reverse complement.
ACATTTTGGTGTTTAATTGAGTCTTTTAACTCAAGCCTTCATGTTAGATTCTCAAAGATTGTGTGAAAACGTGTTGATCTGGGCCTCTATTGAAGCACCCCTTCTGGTTAAAGGAACGTCTTAACTATTCAGAAGCTTTCTATTGTTGAGTTTTCCATTGTTGTGAAGTTTCTCAAATATTTGGTATAATCAACTTTATCTTGCTCAATCTCCCACCAAAATCATTCAAAAAACCATGAATCCATCTTTAAATACCAATTTTTTCCATGTATATCAACAAAGGAACAAAATCTATTTACTAAAATATGTAGAACAATCAGGATCTCATAATGCCTGTAGTAACCTTAGCCTTGCTTTGAAAGTGTCTCCATCTTTTAGAAGTGACAACTTTTGAGAGTTAAATTATGGAGTATTGATACTTTCCCAAGGTTTTCTTCATAAAATTTGTGAAAAATAAGGATATCTCCATCTCCTTCATCAAATAGAGGTTACACTATAGGTCCTCTCATCCTGGTTGAAAGGAACGACCTAAATCAGTGAGGATAGATCAAATCCTCTTCAAGGTTTTATCCATCTCTCTATAAATCTAAGTGACAAAGGGCCAGTTAGATCTCATCCCCAGCTACAGAACAAAAAACATTATGATCTATCTATCTCTAAGCTCCATTTCAAATCTGTGATGTTGCTCAGCTTAAAAGGGAGAAAAAAATTGGATACCAACACTTTGGACCAAGGAAAGAACGAATTTATTAATGATTATATCTTATGTTTCGAATTTTGTTTGCATAACTTACTTTACCATCACATTGATATAGAAATGTAATAGATATTTTTTCATGGCTTAAATCTTCCTTTGAAATAACAATTATTATATGATACATATGAATCTTTTACACTTATTTTCTTTAAGGCTATAACTTTAGAACAACAAATGATTAATGAACATTTTATTTCATATGATCCTATTTCTTCTCCCACTCCTCCACCTACTACATTATTTTTCCTTCTATTGCACCACCTTCAGGTCCCCCATCTCTTACTAGACATACTCATGATCATTCCTCTCATTTTTCGTAAAGATCCACCACATTCCATTCCCCATCCTAGGTAGGATTGATTATACTACTCACATTTTTCTAGGCCTAATGATATTTTGCACACATTGCTTGATGAGAAGTTAATCCATTTAACTTATAATGAGCACCATCCTTCTTGTCAATTACGATGTAATCATAACCATCCATTCTATAATTTCCTTAGGATTAATGGTCATAGAGATAATGATTGTTATGCACTCTATGATAGTCTTTAGATGCTTGAGGACAAGTGTGTCATTACTTTTCATATAATCCATGTTGATACATCATAGTCTCCTATGTCACGACACTGCACACTGACATATCTTACTTTGATTACATCTCATAATCATAAGGTAATTTTTTCTCCTCCTCCCTTGGTTTCGACTATGCATGAGGCATGCACCACACTTATTAGTTGACCCCAATCCACATGGGTCTCAAAGGAGCACCACTTTCCATTCCACAATTTTAGTATTACTACAATCACTTCAAGCTTATCATTCAGTACCTATGCTTATGAAACTTCATCATTTGAGACACTTATGCGTAGTCATCATCTTCTTTCCCATTATATGATATATTTCCCTTAGTTCAACACAATTTCTCATTTATTCTATAACTTTATGCCATTATATATTGTTTTACTTATTCTTTCCTAGTTATCTTCATCCTCTTTATCATTACTACTATAAGTTTAATTTGAAAAATATATTTTATCCATTCCTATCATCATTCTAATAGCTATCATCATAATTATATCCACACTATCAACATGTATAGTCTACTCTAAAACATCTTCCCAAAATATACCACTATATCATCACATATTCAACAAATCAAATCAACTACTCAACAATCATATAACAACACAAGTACATAATATCATATCAAAAATGATCTCATCACACACACTCACACACACACACACACACACACACACACACACACACACACACACACATCTTGAAAGTTTTATAATACAAAATCAAGGGGAAATGCCCACTACAACATATGTCATAAATCCTCCTCACTACTACTAGATGTTACTATTAGAGATCTCAAACTCGAAGCCTTGCCACTAGATCTCTACCTCTTTACTCGAGACCATTTCTCCTCTAACCGAGTCCATAGTGATGCTGCATTGGCCACTGCATCTACATACTAGCCTTGGAGCTACACGTATCTCTCAAACATGCTCCATGTTAAGCCATATCCTATAAATACCTCCCTTGCTTGTGTTAGCTCTATCTCACCCTCATCTTGCTTTTCCTATAGAACTATACATGTGGATGTCACCACAACCACAAGATCAAATAAATGAGCATGCTCTCTAAAAATTCAATCCAATCTCTCTAAGATCTCTCCTCTTATAAAGAAATTTGAGGGCACATTATACATCAACTTGCATACCACTATATTCATGACGACTCTCTAATACTCATCACCTTCAAGACCTACACCATGTTAGTACCTCATCACCACATTACATACTCAATAAAAATCACACTATAAAATACAAATCACAATATATCCTACTTAAGTCATGTAACCACTTCTACCAATGCATCATCCTCATGGGCAGGTGTCTAACCTCTTAATGGTCCTCATCTTCTTACATGCATACCTAATGACTCTCCCGTTGTATCCAAAACTATAGGAAATGATAGAACCCATCAATTATCCACCCACTACTGGGTCTAGGCTGGGGTACACCCCACATCATCCACTCAAATAAACACTATATCTACATCCACATCATTTGCACTTGATGGGTGTAACTGGGATATTATGGGACCTAGCATTTTTCCTGCTCTCCTCATGACATAGATTTATATATACCATACATATGGATCTAGGGGCACATCCTAGTCTATCCCAAACTAATGTGATACAGGTTCATACTTGAATAACTTAACCACTCCTGGAGATATATCTATTAACCACATACTACGTCGGATGCATCATATCTCAACACAATCCTCATCCCAGCCACCATAATCCCTATAGGTTCTCTAAATGATTACAACTTTCCCAATCTAATCTAAAATAGACCTATATGTTATTGTATCAAACACACAACCCCTTGGTCCAACCCACCTAGTTGTAAAAATCTCTAGTCACACCCAATTCACTCACTTACCACTCAATGGCCTCACGACTATTATGTGCTCATATGCACATACATGTAAAAGTGTATCATCACTATTCCCTCTACCATGATCCTCTTGGGTAAACCTATACAAATCTCTATACAAATGAACCAACATGCAATGGCTCCAAGCATACAGTGTCCCATATTGATCTATAATGAAACAAATATTTTTCATCTTATATGATATGGATATACCTCCTTTATCAACAGCTACACATGAAGCCTATGTAAATGTAATAAAATTCCACAACCACAGAACAACTGATATCAATAGTCATCTAGCGTAATCGATGATTTTTTATGTATTTGAGACCCCATAAAATACTTCCTTACAACTCTTTACTACCGTCATGTATCACTTTGGGGCATAACCTAAACCCAATCTCCCACAACTAGAAAATACAATATCCTATACACATCCTCTAAAGTCATCATCAAATCTCCACAAAGTAACTAAAAATTAAATGTATCTACACACCATCTCTTGCAAATTATAGTAATCAAATGCATATTTTCGGTAACTTGACCTAATCTAGTGATGTGCCAAATCCTGACACAATCTAATATGTCTCACTCATCCTCCTCTAATACCAAGACTAACAAGGTAGACAAGTGCATGCTTGCATGTAAATCCTATGAACGTATATCTCTCTACACAATATAAACACACATAAAACCCAAGTTAGTGTTTTAGTCACATAAAAACATGATACAAATATCATACATGCCACAAGATGGAAATGACCAAAATCCTAGACACTACCACCTAGTGCTTGGATAGTAGTGCTTAGAACTAGAAGGTACCATCCAAAGGATAAAACTGGCCCCACCATCTTTGTCTTTGATAGAAATGACCAAATTATCAAAAATTCAAAAGACATAAAAGGTTAAAATTCTCTATAATACTTCCTAATGTACTTCATTAACACAATACTTACTATCTGATCTTTCGTCTACATCGATATCGCCTCTATGACTACCTCAAACCACATCAAGATCACCTCTTGTTCAAGTGGCATCATCGCAATCCACATCTGACCTCAAACTGATTCAATTTACAAATGAGACATTAAAATTTCCAACCTTACTATTTATAGTAATATCTTATTGCAACTATAATTACTATAGTTAATATACTTCATCTTATGAAAACTAATTCGACGATACTATTTCCACCATATCTTGAGCTTCGTTGTCTGTTTTTCAGCTATTTTAGTGGCCTTAGAACCATATCTTCGATGTCTATTGCATTGAATAATTTAATAACATAATTCATGTAAATTTTTACACATTATAATTCTATTTCACTCACCACTAAATTTTTTATTCTATACACTTCTAACCCTTCTCCAAATATTGTCTACTTTTCTTTCAGCTCATGGTTCATTATCTTGCCTCTCACCCTTCACCAAAATGGGGAAACATTTTGAGGTTATGTTATTGCCCCTCCTATAATGATTTAATAAAATTTCCTTCATGGAACATAAAACCACACTACACCCTGATACTCTATTTTTTAATTGATCACAAAGTAATATTAAAATCCTACAAAACGTTCTCACTTGAAATAAAAAAGTTCAATCTATTCTAAGTGTAAAAAAAATTCATGCTCTCACATTTCATCCCCAAATGACCTAATTTGGGGGCAATTCAATTTTCCAAAGTTGGTTCAAATTTATCAATTTCAACCAAATACTACATTCTAATTAATACATGTTCTTTCCAAATCGAATTCCAATGGGATCAATTTTCCTTCTAGATGACCTAACTTGAGAGCCAATAAAGTTTAAGAACTTTTAAATTTGGCCTGGTTTACACCCTTACATCATAAAGTGGGGGATATGATACGTCATTCCCTATCCTTGTCCACTGTACAGGGTTTTTTATGTGACTCGTAGGAAATTAATAATCAGTTCACTTCCGTTTGTAGCAGTGGAACCTATTTTGAGGAAGTGTCATGAAAGAGAATAAATATGACCACTCTCCCAACATGCTTTCTATAGAAATAGGATGCTCAAATCTGTAGATTTTTCACACCAATTTGGGAATTTATCACTCTCGATCCCTCCTTCAATCTCCATGTTTCAAAGTCTCCTATATATCCATAGCACATTTCTATCAAATGACTCTAGTGACAACACATTTAAACCAAATGGATTAAAAAATGATATATGGTTCACCATGCTATGCTTCTTACTATCGACATGCCTTGGTTACAACTCCTTCAACCCTCTACATGTATTTTCTTCTTATATCCTTTAAAATATTGGATTTCATCCAAATAGCATATAGGAGGGAAAATATTGACACAAAAGTATGTAATTATTACTATTACATCACACCCCTAGTATATTTTTATATACATGATTTCTAAGAGTGAAGATTAGACACTGTTGACACCTTTTTTTATTCCTTTTATTGCCTTTGATTGGTTTTGGTTGTGACATTGTATTATAATACTTAGATTTACATCTTTTTAGTCAATTCATAGGGATCCTTGTCTCTGTCCTTGTTCTTGTTTCTTTTTCTTGGATTTGAATAGTATCACCCATTAAGGAAACTACTACCTAGGCACTAGTGTCCCTTCTAGGTTCTTTTGTAAAATCTCCTTTGTTTCTTAAGTTACTATTTGATACTTAACTTTGGGTCTTTAATAATTCTTTGGGCCGACCTTTGGCGTCACTAGGTATAAAACTTCAAACAAGGAATTCATATACACACAACTTACTCACTATTATTAGGGGTTAAAAAACTTGGGCTATTACTTACTAGATACTATTTAGGTAAAGAGCAACATTCAAGGACTACATTTGGGTTGTATTATTCATTACATAGGAGAGTCTATTTATAAATTCAATATCAAACATTTATCATTGGAGGGAATTATTTGTAGCATTCTATCTTGGTATGACTGGCACAAGGGAAACCTAGCTTTAAGGAACAAAATTTAATCACATAAAAGTACATAAAATCTTAAATGTAGTACATTGACTAGTGACAATCACATTAAGGTGACCTCTAAGGTCATTTTGACTCAAGCATATGAATTATTTTTTTTATCTAATGTTTTCTTGATCCTTGTGCATATAGCTAGGGTTTATTTTATAGGTTCAAGTCAATAGTAAAACTATACAACAAATTAGATGTGACAAAGAGTAGAAGGAAACAAACATCATTAGACCTTAAAAATATCATATCTAAAGCTATTGCCAAGATACCAACAACCAATTTAGATACCAGTGCTCAAGTGGTCTTGTCCTCATTTGGGTAGTCCTATATGAAGGAGTTCCAGATCCTAATTTTCTAGGTGAATAATATATAGGCCATATGCAATTTGTTCCACTTAGTTTCTAGCCTAGAATCATCCCAGATCTCCAAATAAAATATAATTCACTCTTATCTCCCTATATATACACTTTATTATATTTTTTAGATAGATCTTAGTTGTTATTGTTATATTCATTTGATCTCATTCCTTTATGATAAATATTTAATTTATTTTAAATCAATACAACATGATTGAAATATATGGTTTCGGACTAAGAGGAGAAAAGTAAAGTCCAAAAGTTGCATCTTTGAAATAAGATTTTGAGCATTGGTATTATGTATTAATATTTAAATTTTGTTGATTTATAAGTGTATGAAAATTTAGAAATTTAGGAAAGAGATTACAACATGCACAGAGTGGAGATAGGATGTGATTATTTGTATTAACCAAGAATCACAATTGTAATAAGCTATGTCAAAAGGGTAAATTTATAAATTTTAGTGTCTACATTTCCCCCTCCTTTAAGTATGAAATGGAAATTACATGATTAAAGGAAAATATACCTAAGTGTGTAGAAACACTTTGTCTTCACTTGGAGTTTTTGTTGTCCATATGTGTTGATGTTGGAACACTCCATGATGAAACCTACAACACAAAGTGTAGTATATTGGCCATTGTGTCTAGTTTATATCATTGATAACAAAATAAATTGATGAAAAATGGTGTGAATATGTAATATGAGTCCCCATGAGGTGAAAACCAAGGTCATGTCTGAAGGTTGATTAGTAGTGTCTTGGTTTGGTAAGTTGTCATGGTGTTTAGGCATGGTTTCAGGCATGATGCAAATGTTGATGGTCATGGGATGAGTTGTAAAGGTTTTCATGAGGTTATACATGGTATATATGGTGTGTAATATGTTTCCAAGTGTCTGCATATGGTCATCATGGTCATTTCATGGGTTGTCATTGTTGAGTCAGGTCATTTAATGCCTATTCCTAGAACTATAACATGTGGTTTAGCATAGAGGTATGATTTTTTAAGTAGATAATTATTATTAAAGCATGTTCATAGTATGGTTATGTTTCATATGAGGTGTATGAGGAGTTTCAGGTTAGTTCTCATAGGTATGATGATATTTCATGGTCTTTGGGAAGCAAGAAAGTGAAGACAAGCTAAGTTAACATAGGTAAGTCACTGGGGCTGAAGAATTTGAGAAACATGTTCAATTTTTTTAGTTAGAGGATGTTTTAATGATGATTCATGAAATTTTTTAGGTTAAAATTGTGAATAAATTGTAAGTTATGTGATTTTTGGTCAAACTGAGTTCTAGAGAAGCAAAATCCAGCTCGAATTGGGAACTTTAGATGCTCTCCCACTCACACACACTTTGAATGGGACAAAGATATTTTTGGGGATTATTTTAAAATTATATAAAAATTTTTTGAAAAAATAATAGATTAATTTTAATGTCATACTTTTATGAACAATCATTAAGAAGATAAGTTGGTTTGGATAGCAAAACCCTCCTTCTACAAAGACTTGAGAGATTTGCATTTTTTGGTATTAAAATGATACTAGAAATAAAATGTGATGATTTGGGATTGTAGAGGATTCCTAATAGATAATTATGGTGGTTGTTTGTTTTTCTAGATGTTTTGGGAAGATAAATAAAAACCCTAGTTTTGTGGAGATTTCTAGTTTCAAGGCTGAGATGAAGGTTTCAAGATGAAAAAAAAATTGTTCCAAAATCCTTTGGATATTTCTAGGCATCCTTGAAAAATTTAAAGAATGTTTCTTAAATAACTTTTGAGATACAAGTCCTCAAATTCGCACTACCAATTTTGGCCTTAAGGGCTAAAATGCTAGTCTTGATGTTTGAGTTGAGTTTGATCATTTTGATTCATGGAGCAGTGGTTTCTGGTCATGGATAGTTGTTTGGAACATGATATGATGTGATAAAGTTCTTGGTTTTATATCGATATGGTGAATTATTGTTCATTTGAAGACCTAATGCCCTAGTAATCCTTAGTTGGACTGCTCAAGAAGGTGACTGAAATTTCTCGGATAGATTTACTCCACATGAGATATGATTCTTAGTTCTTGGTAATGTTGGTAAAATTTTCCTTGATGTGTTCCAGGTTGTGGTTGAGATTTGAATATATTTTTGAGGTGTTGGATCATGTTTCTCTCAAGACTGGTTATTGAGTCCTTGAAGCATGGATGAGTAGTTCCAAAGATTGGTTTGTTTGGAATTCTTATGCCATGATTTCAAGGTTATAATCAGTTTCATTAGATATTATAATTCATTATATTTATATTGATATGTTTTTTTTTCTTTATGATGTGTTTGATATGTGAACCAACTCTAATTTGAAAACCTAGTTTTGGGGTCTTGAAGCTAGTTTGGAGCAGTTGTAGTGTTTTAGCTATTTGGATGTATACCACTATGAGTTAGATGAAAATGTGATTTTTTTAGAAAAATAGGATTCAAATACATTTCTATTTATATATTAATTGAGTCATGATGATGATTTTATCTATGTAAACTCATTATTTTATGGGACTGAATTTCTGGGTGTATAAAGACCTTGTTGTTCGTACTTCCTCCTTGGCATGTTTCATGAAAAATTTAGATGTTTCAGTTGTTCCTGAGCTAGTTGGTTATGATTGGAGATTATAATTATTTTTCATGATGATTATTAATCCATGAAAATGTTTTTTTCATACCTTGGAGGTGCTTATGCATTCGTTGAAGCTTAGAAAGGTCATTTTGAGCTTGTGGAGATATCCTTGTGCTTGTTGGAGATTTTTTGACCCCTACCGACATATTTATGTCATTTGAGTTGATTTATATGATGTTATTATTATTATTATTATTCTTTTTAATTACCTATGTACTTGGCCTTATCCCACGTAGGGGTGTTTTAAATTTGAGATGTGTATATAATCACGTAATATTTGCTTATTGTGACTAGTTGAGCTAATGAGGATATGAGTGACCTATAGAGGATTGAAGAAGGGTGTATATGGGTTATGGAAAAATACTAGAAGAGGTATTCGTACTTGATAAATTTTTAGGATCAAATGTGAAAGTGAAATTGATATATTTAGCCCATGAAAAATATAGATTGAGCAAGTTAGGAAAGTGTTAATTTTGGTGAGGATTTGAAGAGTTGTGAGGTGAAATTGAATGACTATTATTTGTGTGAGAAGAATATCATCAATTTTCATTAATGTTTTGGTGGTTAAGTTGGTGCTTGATCAATTTATGGGGTTGCATTATCCTTGTGGGGTTTGGGCTTCACTAAACTAGGGGTTGGTGCTCCTTATAGGGTCGGTGCCCTACTAAACTAGGGGTTGGTGCTCCTTGTGAAGTTGGTGCTTCACTAAATTATTTGGTTTTTTGTAATATAAGAAAAAATTTAGTGGTTTTTCATCCCCTTGAAGGTTTCCCACTTATATATAGTGTTCTTATGTTGTGTATCTTGTTTCATTCTCTTATGATTAAATGTTGCACATCTTAATAGCTCACATGGTTATGTATGTTGACTAGACAACTTGAATGATGAATGTATGATTCGGTAATGAAGTAAAAATTGTTGAGTGATGGATTCAACCCCCCATCTCAGTCACTGTGATTTTAACAATTGATATTATAGTTATTCCTTGTGAATAAAGTTCAACTACTTTAAGGAGATCCTCTTGAAGCATAAGCAATTGGAAAATAATATGATGTTGAAGCTGATTTAAGGAAGAAGTATGAGACAGTTGAGTCTCTAATTCATAATTTCAAGAAAATATTAATTTCATGGAGGATGAACATGGAAAATTCATCAAAAATCTATAATCTCAAGTTGAAAGTATGACAAGAGCCCTAAAATACAAATAAGTTGTTTGCCTCAAGTATGAAGATGAGTTGAGTTATTTGAAAGTTGAGCTAGAAGAAGCATACATAAGGTTAAATATGTATGGAATGTTAGAGAAGAGCTATGAATATATTGATGGGATCTTGGAGATTTAAAGAGCTACTAGTGACAAGACAATCCTAAGTTTAAAAGGAAAACATGTGGAAAATGACGAAATGGCTAGAGCAATAAATCAAGAAGATAAGAAGGAGAAAAAGAAGATTAATTCAAGAAGGTATAACCCTATTAAACAACCTAATGCTATGATGTATGGTTCTTCTTTCTATGGGTGTTGTTATTCTTGTAATGGTTTTGGTCATAGAGTTAGTGATAACAAGAAGAAGTCATCAAATAATGACTATTCATGGAGTCATAAAAGTGTTTTCAAAGGTAAATGATACTCTTGTTGTGAATATGGTCACAATGCAGCTGATTATGGATGTAATTTTAGTGTATATGAGTCAAGAGATAGAAAAGGTGTTATGTACTAAAACTTTCACAAACAAGGTCATCTTGTAAAACTATGTTATCAAGGTGATTCTCCAAGGACCAACATGTTTCAAACATTCAATGGACAAGAGAAGAAAGTGTTCAAGAGAAACATCATCCCTAAGAATGAATCTAAGATATTCAAGTCTACTTCTATGGTCAAAAAGGATGATGATCAAGCAAATAAGGTCAAGATAATTGATTCTCAGTCTAATATGTAGAGTATGAAATTTGAAGATACAAGACATGATAAGAAGGTAGAAAATGTAGATGGTTTGAAGGAAAAATAAATATAAATGGTCAAGGGAGAGTTAACCTCAATCAAAGTGCCAAAATGTGTTGATAAGATCAAGAAAGATGTAATCAATCTTGCTAAATCTAATACATGCCATAGAGGTCTGCTAGATCTTGTTGTAAATGGAGACAATCACATGTGTCTAGAAGGTCTTCAATCATAAGATGAAGATATTGGAGATGAGATAATTTTACTTGAAAGTAAAAGGACTTCAAAATAAATGAGATAAAAGGAAAGGAGAAGGATAAAATATTTAAAATCATCTTCATAATGCTTATATACTATTTTAGTGACCTACTTAGATTTGTGTGTATTCTTTAGGCTTCTAGAAAACATTCATTTCAAAAATGAAGCACTTGTGTCAATTGTGAAGCTCGTACAAGTTATATTTTCCCTATTAAGGTATGAGTTCCTGCCCTTATTTATGTTATCATGTGTTGTCATCAAAAATTTGTTGGTATTCTTGGTCAAGGTAATTTGTTTTCCTAAAGTTCATACTTAATGTTCAATTCAAATAAAGGTGTTGTATCACAAGGTCCTATGCTAAGGCATTTGAAGGTAATCTTAGTGTTTTATGTTTCATTGATATCATTCAAAAGAATCATTACTGTAATGTAGATGTTATGATAGAGAAGTGATTGTCACGTTTTCATAAAAAAGTTCGTGTTAGTTGAGTATCAAAAACACATATATCCTAAGTTATTGTTTTAATTTCAAAGTATTGATCACCCCAGAGGGATCTTGTAGAACATCAAGTCATATTTCTCATGTTTTTTTGAGAGGTATATGTTGATCCTTATGTGGATATCATCTAAATGAAATGGTATAATTATGTGTCTTACAAGTCTTTGTATGATTTGTATGTGTCATGAGCTTTGAGTTGATATCACATGAACAAAAGGAAGTTTCATCCCCACATGAATCTGTATAAATATTTTTGGTGAAAGGAATATGTACTATTGTGACTTAGATTGATTCTTGAAGACACGAGAATAGTTGAAGAAGAATATATCACTCCATGGGAAGTTTATCGTGTTATTTAAGCTCTTTGAGCACACTCTCTGAGTTTGAAGTCAATTATGTGAAGTTTGAAGAAGGTATGTCAAATTCATGAGATTAATTAGAGGTCTTCAGATGTATTCTCAAATATGGTATGATTGTCAACATATTATTATTCATAGTTATGCATCATAATTCCTAATTGATTGTGTCACAGAGATTTTAGAAAGGTGAACATAATAATGTTTAGTTGTAGGTGTGTATGTGATGCTCTTGTGTCTACATGAGTAAATGTGGATCTTAAATGCTTTAAGGAATGGTATTAAAAGGAGTTGTAGTGATCTCATATTTTATAAGGAAAGTTTTTTATATGCTTTGTTTTTATGAAGAGTGTTAACAGATTTTTATGAAGGTTTTTTCTAGCTCAAGGTTGAATACAGATATCTAGATAGGTTCTTGAAGGTTGATGCCATGCCTTATCAAGAGGTCAGACCATGTGTTTCAAACTAAATTCAATATCAAGAAATATTTTATCTTCATTGAAGAATATACTACCTCATAGGGAGTCAAGCCCTATTTGATCAACTTAAAGGTAGTGTACAGGGTAATGTAGCAGATATTACAACTACTTGAAGTGGTAGTGGATGTCTACAAGGATTCTCAGAGATGAAGGAATGTGTCTCAAGGTTTGGTAAATGGTAATATTATTCGGATACAAATATTGCAAGACAAGAATGTAAGGTATGGTTTGATTCTATTGAATGAGTTTTAGTTCATTGATTCACAACTTATGTTGTAAAAGCATGATCATTTGTATTGGATATAGTATTAAGAAGTTTGATAGTAAGTGTATTATTATGAAGAGGGTGTCTCTATGTTTATCTTGATGATGTATACTATGTCAAAACTCAAGAAGATATTCAGGTTCTAAAATTTAGAGCTTCAATATGATTTAAGATGGTATGAATGCTTGATGATTTTACATACTAAGTTTTTGTAAGATGAGTCTTTAATTGGAAAAGACAGAGCTAGATTGCTCACTATGTTGAGTAGAGAAGCCAAAAGTTACAAGTTAGATATAGTTTAATATGATACATCATTACAAATTAAAATAGCATGGTGTTCACTACAATGGTGTACTACAAATCTAAGAAGTTTTTTTGAAGCAAGGGAAACAAATATTGACTTTCAAACAACTGGTTCAGATGTTGTGATCTCAAGAGGGAAGGAAACTGGTATGATTGTACTTAAATGGTAAATTTGATGAATGAAAACATGATGACAGACTATAGAAGTTAGATACACTGAATCTAGGGCAAAAAAAACACTAAAATTTCACTTTAGGACTATGACAGAGTTTTTGACATTTATCTATTATGATTTCTCAAGGTATGTAACTTTAATTTAGCATAGGTTGTTAGTATTTGATGGTATAAATATAGGGGGAACATATATATAGTCTTTCATGAGTTGTGCATGATTCTACAGCATTGAGAAAGTTATCACATTTGGACTAAAAAATTTCTTTAGGAACATTGGTCCTAAAGGATAATATGGTAATACTTTGAGGTAGAATGGTGTTTTGGGGCATGGTACAGACCTAGAGATTGATGTAGAAAAATAATGAAGATAAATTTGGATGGTAATAGTTTATGGGGTTGTGTGGAATCTCATTATAGGTCCATGAATCATTTATTTCCACTATTTTAAGATTAGAAAGATAATGTGTAGTCCAAGTGGGATTCATTTGAGTAAGTAAGTGTGTATTTGGTGAATTATATCCATTGTGTGTTGTCATATTTCATATTGTGTCATCATTATAGCCTTTATTATAGATGCAAAAGGGGGAGAGTAGCATCAGAAACATGATAAATAGGTCTTGTAGGTGTTTGGTCTTGTTGGTTTTTGAGTTGTGTAGCTTAATTGATTTATTGGTAGTATGCTTTATTAACTTGCTAGAATACACAGTAACCAATGTCGGTAGGCAGACTGATGTCAGTCACTTGGGGATTAGTATCAGTTAAGGAAAGAGGAACCGACATCGGTTAGGGATAAGTGACATCAGTTTCCTGTGCGTGAACACTTTATTTAAATCACGGGAATAAGATAACTTTAGTTATAAAGTGAATATAATGGTTGTAAATACATGTTTAAAGTTCCCTAAGTTTGTATATGCCTATATAAGATAGAAAGTTAGGGTTGGAAGGTAGAGAAATCATTATAGATTCAAGAGAATTATTGGATAGAGAATCAAAAAAATTGTGAGGAAGAAAATACTATACATCCAGAGAGGTGTGGAAGATTGTAGATCTTCATTGTATAACCTATGTTAAAGCTTTGAATAATAGATTGGCTATTTCTTGGTGGACATCACCCACACTGGGTGAACCACATTAAATATTGTGTATTATTTCTTCTAGTTATTTCCATATTTATTGATTATATGCTTAGATCTAATTTAGATATCTGTACAACTTATGCGCTAACCCCAAAAACTAGTATTAGAGCTTTGTTTGATGGTTGTATTTATTGACAGATTTACTCACAGAGGGATTTATGATTTAGTGGGATCTATAACAATTTTAGAAGATTAAAAAATATAGAGTGGAGAAGTTTGATGGTCGTACTTTTTAATTATGGAGGATACATGTGGAAGATTATCTGTATCAGAAAGATTTGTTCTTAGCATTGGATGCAAGGGAAATACCTATGAAGATGACTGATGAAGAATAGAATATTCTTGACAGAAAGTCTCTGGGATCTATAATATTGAGAATGGTAGCATCTATGGCTTTGAATATTACTGAAGATAAATCCATGGTAGAGTTAATGAAATATTTAGCTAATTTATAAGAAAAACCTAATGCTTCAAATAAATTTTATTTGATGAAGAAATTATTTAATTCTAAGATGCAAGAAGGTGGACCTACATCTAGTCATTTGAATGATTTTTGTTCTATTGTAAATCAAATAAAATTGGTTGACATTCCGTTTGATGATGAAGTGAAAGCACTTTTATTATAATGCTATTTTCCAGATAGTTGGGATAACTTGGTTATGGTTGTTAGTAATACAATATGTGCTTCTAATATTTTAAACTTTGATGATGAGGTTAGTATAATCCTGAATGAATAAATGCGTAGGAAAATTATAGAGGAATCATCTTATGGAAATGATTTTAATGTAGAAATAAGGGGAAGGTAGAAGGAGAAATCTAAGAGCAAGACTAATGGAAAATAAAATTCTAGGAGTGGTAGATCTAAATCCATAGGTAAAGGAATAACCTGTTGGAATTGTGGAAAGAAAGGACATGCAAAGAAAGATTGTTGGTCCAAAGAAAATAAAGAGAACTTGGCAGAAAAAGGTAAAGAGGCAAATATTTCTACTTAATTAATGCAAGATAAACTAATTCTCTCCTTTGATAATAAAATTGAATCATGGGTATTATATTAAGGAGCTTCTTTCCATGCTACCCATAATAAGGGTTATTTCAGAATTTATGTCCAAGGTAATTTTGGGCATGTTTATTTAGGAGATGATGAACCATGCAATATCACTAGTAAGGGTGATGTTCATCTAAAATTATAGAATGAAAATTCATGGATATTGAAATATGTGAGACATGTGCCAAGCCTTAGGAGAAATATAACATTTACAGGACAACTAGGTGAAGTTGAATGCATGATTACATTCACAACCGACTCTTAGAAAGTTACCGAGGGAGATATTAATGTGGAAAGAGGAAAAAAGGTAGGATTATTGTATTTATCTACCCATGTTACTGATTCCTTTTCTGTGTTATCTACTCCATATTCATATGCAAGCATGTGGCATAATCGGCTAGGCCGTATGAATCAAAAAGGATTATCTTAAAGGCTAAGGGTAAGTTATCATATTGAAAAATTTAAATCTTGATTTCTGTGAGCATTGTATATTTGGAAAGTAAAAGAGAGTGATATTTCTCAAAGTTGGGGCAACAAAGAAGAATAATAAATTAGAGCTAGTGCACTCATATTTATGAGGATCATCCCAGGTATCTTCTCATGTTGGATCCCAATATTATTTGACTTTCATTGATGATGCTACAAGA
The DNA here is from genome assembly GCA_019776745.2 of Taxus chinensis. Classification (NCBI taxonomy): domain Eukaryota; kingdom Viridiplantae; phylum Streptophyta; class Pinopsida; order Cupressales; family Taxaceae; genus Taxus; species Taxus chinensis. The sequence continues at coordinate 158,124,261 of CM034153.1, read as the reverse complement.
AAGGTATGGGTTTATTGTGTTAATCATAAATCTGATGTTTTTGAAACTTTTAAAAGATGGAAAGACCTTGTGGAAAATGAATTGAATTTAAAGTTGAAGTTCCTTAGATCTGACAATAGTGGTGAGTATTACAAAAATAATTTTAATTATTATTGTTCAATGAATGAAATACGTAGAGAAATAATGGTTCTAAGAACACCACAGGAGAATGGTGTTGCAGAGAGAATAAACATGACAATCTTGGAACATGCTAAGAATGGGGATATATTTTGGATTATCCTTACAATTTTGGGTGAAAGTAGTAGACATGATGGTTTATTTAATTAACTGTGGTCCTTCAAGTTCACTAGATGGTGGAATACCAAAAGAAGCTTGGATTGGAAAAGAGGTAGATATTTCTTTTCTTAGAGTATTTAGCTCAGAAGTTTTTTTGCATGTTGATAGAGAAAATAAAAATAATTTTGATGCTAAATCCAAAATATGTACTTTCATTGGTTATGAATCTAGTGATTTTAGATTTTGGATTTGAGATTTAGAGAATGCTAAGATTATAAGGAGTCGTGACATTGATTGGAATGAAAAGAGAATGTACAGGGATCAAGTTTTGGTACCCAAAGACGAACCGGTAGAAGAGTTTGTGAATGAAAATTCATTCTCGTATTTGAAGTTAAAACCTTTTGATTTTCACAGCAATCGAAATCATTCACCTGAACCAATGTTAGCTACAGAACATCCAGATTGAAGACCAGCATTGGTCACTATCAAAGGTGGATACAACTATACATGATGTATAGATTGAGCTTCCAACACCCTATATCTCAGTGGGAAGGTAAAAATTGGTAAGTAGACCTCCAAAAATATTTATACCTTCCTTATCCTATTTATTATTGACTAATAGTGGTGAACCAAAGAGTTTTAAAGAAGTAATGTAGGATGAGACCCATAAGTAGTGGGAACATATCATGGATGGGGAGATGGACTCCTTGGAATAGAACCAGATAGAGGATTTGGTTAATTTTTCAGCTCGTAAGAGGATATTGCAAAACAAATTAGTTTACATGATCAAGGAAGAAGAGGGTGGAAAGAAAAGATACAAGGCAGGACTTATAGAAAAAGGATTTGCATAGAAATCAGGTATTAACTTTGCTGAGATATTTTCTCCTATAGTTAAGATGACTTCCATTTGTACTATATTGAGTTTAGTTGTAGTAGAATATTTTTATTTAGAACAACTTGATGTCAAGATGAATTTCCTTCATGGTGATTCAAAGGAAGAGATTTATATGTGGTAACCACTTGGGTATGAAGTCAAGGGTAAGGATAAACTCATGTGTAGGTTGAAAAAGATATTATATGGGGTCAAACAAGCCTAAATAAATGGTTTAAAAGGTTTTATATTTTCTTTCATGAGCATGGTTATTTAATATGCTATTCTAACCATTGTGTTTATTTCAAGAAGCTTGACAATGGGAGCTATATTATTATTTTACTGTATGTGGATGATATGCTTATTACAGGATCTAGTATGTAGGAAATTGGTGAGATTAAAGAAAATTTAGCTCAAAAATTTGCAATGAAGAATTTAGGAGCTGCAAAAAAATCCTTGGCATGTGAACTCACAAAGACAAGAAGAACAAGAACTTGTATTTGTCTCAGGAGCATATATCAATAAGGTATTGGAAAGGATCATGATGCAAAATTCTAAACTTGTGAGTACACCTATGGTTGGACACTTCAAATTGAGAAAAGATTAGTTTCCTACATCACACGAGGAGGTTGATTACATGGCATGAGTTACATATGCTTTAGCAGTTAGAAGTCTCATGTATGCTATAGTTTATACCAAACCATACATTACACAGGAAGTGGGAGTTGTGAGTAGATAGCATTGGAAAGAAATCCAATGGATTTTCAGGTATTTGAGAGGGACATCCAACATGGAATTATGCTATGGAGGTTTAGATACTTCTTTATGCGGTTATGTTGATTCAAATATGGCTGGTGATTTGGATGGTGGAAGGAACACTACTGGATATGTTTTCATAGTAGGTGGGATGACAATTAGTTGGATTTTGAGATTGTAGAAGGTTGTGGCTTTATATACTACATAAATAAAGTATGTTCTAATTACGAAAGCTAGAAAATAGATGATATGGATAAAAAAAATTCATGCAAGATTTGGGAAAGGAGCAAGAGGATTGCATATTGCATAGTCATATTCAAAGTGTGATGCATCTAGCAAATAAATAAACATTTTATTCAAGAACAAACACATTCAGTTGAGGTATCACTTCATATGGCAAGTGTTGGAGGATGGGAAGCTGAAATTGGAGAAAATTCATACCAAGGAGAACCGTGTGGATATGCTAATGAAGCCTTTGGTAAAGGAGAATTTGGATCTACACTTCACTTCTATTGGTCTTCAAGATTGAGGCTTGAAGAGGAAGAAACAGGACAAGAAAAGGATCCAAGAATGGAGACATACGATACAATGCAACAATTTATCTCCAAGTGGGATATTGTTGAGTTGTGGAGCTTAATTGCTTCACTAGTAGCATGCTTTATTATTTTGCTAGAATACACAATAACTAGCGTTGGTAGGTAGAATGATGTCGGTCACCTAGGGACAAGTATCGATCAAGTAATGAGGAACTGACATCGGTTAATGATAACCAAATTTGGTTTCCTATGCGTGAACACTTTATTTAAGTCACAGGAATTATATTTAACTTTAGTTATAAAGAGAATTTAATGGTTGTAAATACATGGCTAAAGTTCCCTAAGTTTGTATATGCCTATATAAGCTAGAAAGCTAGGGTTAAAAGATAAAGAACTCGTTATAGATTAAAGAGAATTGTAAAGAGAATTATTGTAGAGAGAAACAAGAATCTTATGAGGAAGAAAATATTGTACATCCAGAGAGGTGTGGAATATTGCAGATCTTCATTGTATAACCTATGTTAAAGCTATTAATAATAGATTGGATATTTCTTGGTGGACGTAGCCCACACTGGGTGAACCACATTAAATATTATTTATTATTTCTTATGGTTATTTCCATATTTATTGATTATATGCTTAGATTTGATTTAGATATCTATACAACTTATGTGTTATCCCTAACAGTTGCCATCAATATTTCTGAAGGTGGTTACGACAATGAAAAAGGGACAGATTGTTGATCATTGCATCCTTTTGTTTACAATGATTTCAAATTCCATTGATGGAAAAGGGTGTGTAGATTTCATATGAGTCCCCATGAGGTGAAATCTAAGGTCAAATCTGAAGGTTGCTCGTAGTGTCTTGGTTTGGTGAAGTTGTCATGGTGTCTAGGCATAGTTTCAAGTGTAATGCAAACATATATGGTCATGGGATGAGTTCCAAAAAATTTCATGAGGTCATGCATGGTCTATATGGTGTGTAAGAGGTGTCCAAGTGTTTTTATATGGTCATCATGGTTAGTTCATGGGTTATCATAGTTTAATTAGGTCATTCTAGACCTATTCCTAAACCTAGAGCATGTGTTTTAGCATGGAAGTATGAATTTTGAAGTAGATCATTATTGTTGAAGCATGGACACATTTTGGTGATGTTGCATATGAGGTGTATTAGGAGTTGCATGTCAATTCTATGAGGTATGATGATATTTCATGGTCCTTTGGAAGCAAGAAGGTGAAGACCAGCTAAGTTAGTATAGGTAAGTAGATGTAGGTGGAGAGTTTCAAAATAATTTGATAAAATTGGTGAGTTTTTTTAGTTAGAGGATGTTTTCATGATATTTCATGACAAGTTTTAGGTCAAACTTGTGAATAAATTGCAATTTATGTTATTTTTGGTCAAACCGAGTTCTAAATAAACAAAATCCAGCTCACATTGGGAAATTTAGATGCTCACCCACTCACACACACTTTTCATGGGAAAAAGAGGTTTTTGGGGATGATTTTCCATGGATTTAAGAGTGTTTTGTAAAAATAATGGATTGATTTTATCATCATAATTTTATGAACAATCATTAAGAAGATAAATTGGTTTGAAACCCTAACAAACCCCTCCTTCTAGAGTGACTTGAGAGATTTTTATTATTTGGTATTCAAATGATAATGGAAAGAAAATGTGATGATTTGAGATTTTATAGGATTCCTCAGAACTCATTTTGGTGGTGGTTTGGTGTTTCAACTGTTTTGGAAGAGAGAAAAACCCTAGTTCTATGGAGATTTCTAGTTTTAGGGATGAGATGAAGGTTCTAGGATGAAAAACAATTGTTCCAAAATCCTTGGGAGATTATCTAGACATCCACTAAAAATTTTAGGCATGTTTCTTGAACAAGTTTTGAGATATAGGTCCTCAAAATTGCACTACATATTTTGAATTTATGGGCTAAGATGCTAGTCTTGAGCTTTGAGTTGAGTTTGATCATTTTCCTTGATGGAGCAGTGGATTTTTATCATGTATAGTTGTTTGGAACCTGATATGATGCGATGAAGTGCTTGTTTTTATATGGTAAAGTTTTTTTTCAGGTGGATACCTAATGGGTTAGTAATCTCTAGTTGGCTTGCTCAAGAAGGTGACTAAAATAGGTGTCTTTAGACAGATTTACTCCCAATTAGCTATGCTTCTTAGTGCTTAATAATTTTTGTAATAGTTTCCTTTATGTGTTCCAGGTGGTGGTTGATATTTGAAGAGGTTTTGGATGTGTTGAGGCATGTTTATCTCAATACTGCTTCTTGAGTCCTTCAAGCCTGAATGAGTAGTTTTGGAGACTGGTCTTTTTAGAATTCTTATGCCATGATTTGAAGGTTATAACTAGTTGAATAAGATATTATAATTCATGATATTTAAAATAATACATGTTTTGTGTTTTGATGAGGTTTTTTTATATGTGAAGAAAATTTGTTTTGAAGACCTAGTTTTGGGGTCTTGAATCCAATTTGGAGCAATTACAGATTTTGAGATGTTTAAAGGTATTCCACTATGAGTTGGATGAAAATGTGAGTTGTTATAAAAATAGGATTTATATACATTTCCATTTATATATGATTTCATTCATGATGATGAGTTTAGCTATGTGAACTCATCTATTTTCAGGGATCAAATTTTAGGTTGTATAGAGACCTAGTTGTTCTTGTTTGCTCCTTGGTGTGTTTCATGAAGAATTTGAATGTTGTAGTCATTCATGTGAATTTTGGTGATTCTAAGAGGTTATCCTTATGTTTTATGATGATTATGGAGCCATGAAAAATTTGATTGAAGACCTTGAAGGTGCTTGTGCATTTGTTGGAGTTTGGAGAGTGAATTTTGATTGCTTAAATTGTATTGCATCTTTCTATTTCTACTACAACCATTTGTTCAAGTAACTACAAGAAACTTTATTTCACATTCAAATTTGCAATGGATACACTATTAATTTTTTACAACTTCTACGCTCTTCTTTTCATTTTTACCATAATGCTATTTCAACAGATGATAATGAACTTTCTTATTTTTTTTAGCATAGCTCATTTTCTTACAATTCAAAGAGCTTTCATTTCCACAATACATTTCAAATTTTATAAAAAAAATGTATGCAATGTAACTCTTCTTTTAAATACAATACTACTAGTCTTCCGCCTTAAGTGGAAATTACAATAAAGGTTTTCTCACAAATAAGGATTTCTTTTGACTTCACAAAAGCTCAAAGTGCCAATTCTTCAACAATATTTCCACCATTTCTTCACTTTAATCACAACAACAAAAAATTGGGGAGAGGAAAAACTCTCCACCCAACCAATAATCCAATGAGGAGAAAAATAAATCCTCCTTATTGGCCCCCGACCCCAACCAAAATGTAATAAAGGATGGATCCAACTCATGGAAACTACACAATGCTTCAACATCACAACACAAAATTTCACAACCATATAACACACATTCAACATAAGGTACAAGCATAAGAATTCAACTTATCAAAATACACAAGGCTTGAAATACAAAGCCATTAGAGGAAGGATCTATGGGGAGATCACTTATGCCTCCCAATGGGATTAGGTACCCGCCTTAAAGCCCTTAAATGTACATCTCAAAACCCCTACCCAACTCTTATTCCTCCATCAAGATCCTCCTATGCCTCCCACATTCTCTTATGCATCCCTACATATAAAATCCCCATATCCTTCTCCTACACCATATTTAGACATTCCACCCAAGAACCCAAAACGCATACCAAAAAATTCAACCACATACAAATATACACATATAAGAGAAAACAAATAAAACATGGGTGTATTTATTACCTTTCCATGCTAGAACTTGATTATTGGATCACCCTCCAAGATCCTTCAAGCTCAATACAACTCCAACAAGCACTCCAAGACTCTCCAACTCAAAAATTACAAGAGAAAAAATGAAATGAAGTAACCCCCAAAAAACAAATAAACTTACATATATATAAAAAGGAAAGAGGAGGGTGAGGTGGCTACAGGTAGGATTTCACATCACTTATCCTCAACTCTACATCACAATTCAAACCTCAACCCAAATTCATAATAGATTAATGGTTAAGAGGAATGAAAAGCCTCTTACACACACACAATCCCAACCCACACCCCCTAAGGACAAAATTTAAAACCCATGTAATAAAAGTGCAATAGATGTCACTTTTTGTCTTACAAACCACATATTGGGGTCTATTTTTTACCACCACCCCCCCCCCAATTCATAGGTAGGGTTGGTATATGAACTTAAGAGGTGTGGAACAAGCTCAACTTGTCCTGCAAGCCTCCAAAAATGGCCCTTAAGCCCAAATCCAAAATTCCAAGGTAAAGTAGAGTGTACAACACTCAAAGTCAATTACACTCAATCAAACTCACATAGTCCAAAAGACCAACAACTATAATAAATGAATCCATTTGTCACATCCACAAATAACATAATAACATGATTAATTCACTTAATAAAGACACATTAATCATTAAATATTAAATAAATTACATCACCAAATAAATCACATACTCTACAATAAATAAAATAAAAGGGAAAGAATTACACACAAATCCCATGGTCACAATTGGAGGTCATCCCCCCCATGGGAACCCCCTTACAAATTAAAACAAACAAAATGTGTAACATTACACAAGTTGCCATGGTGACCTTCGTTGTATCCATCTAGTATTCCATTGTGGTTGGTCTCCAATCCCCCTTTTGATTGTTGTGATATAATTACCTATAAAATCACACAATACCTCCTTTGGCCTCGTGGCTGCATCAAAAACATCAAAGATAAAATATACGCATATCAATCAATAACCATTCACATATAGCTAAATCATCATCTCTACTAAACATTGTTATCATTTGTCTAAAATTCCAAGAACATATCAGTTCTATCTTTTATCAATATCAACAAGATTACGAGATTAATTCAAATTCTAAATCCTACTCAACATGATGAAAATTCCCAATGTCAATAATATATATGCCAACAACACATCATCATCATCAATTCAAATATCTCTCTACATCTCTAAGAAACTACAAAAAGCATACTATGAATCAAAATCCATCAATAGTCACAATATCTATATCATTTAGCATCATTCTACCCAAAATGATATAATAATATCCATATCTATAGTTAACATTAATTGAAATCAAAATATAATAAGTGTCGAAGAGGAGCGAGCACTACATAGTGGATATTTTGGCATTCTTGGTATTGTATATTTTGGTATTGTGTGATCTTCTTGCCCTCCTTCATTTCTAATTTGTTCTATCTATTTTTTGTGGATTTCTATTTTGGTTAAGTTGCTTTTGTTTTCTCTTAGTTATCCTTGTTTTAAGTGCTTGAAAATATTGTTTGTTCCTTTGATATCCTTGTAGCATGCTAAACCTATTTTCCATGGGCTTGGGGGAGGATAACATGCACTTCCATTGGGATGAAGGTATTGATTATGCATGTAGGTTGGTAGGTATATCACACCTTCATTTTGGTGGTGTTTAAAGCATGTTGAATGTGAAAACAGGAGCTATTGTGGACATATTTGGAGGAATGGGTCGCAAGTTATAAATTTCATCAATTTTTTCCCCTTTTAGGGAGGCTTGTTATACTTGCATTTTAATTTTTGATTTGTATTTTTAAATGGATATTATGGTTATGTAGTCTCTCGCTTGAGAGGAAGGTCATAAGTTTGTATACAAGGTATTTTGGAGTTGTTTCCCTTTGGTTTTGTGTTGGAAACTTAAATTGTTTGATTTTCATTATCTCATTGATGTAATTAAGAATGTTGGTTCTGTTTGAATCATGTAAATGATGTAAACTAAAATTTATTTGAAATGTAAAAGATTTACTACTCTTACTTTATTTGAGTAATTTATTGCAAGCAAAAAAAATGAAATAGCTCTTCATTTATTTTATTTTTCTTGTCAAATGACATTATCTATATTGTGAAATTTTAGAAAAAGATAAGGAAAGAGATTTTGAGTGCATTGTTTTATGGGTCAATATGAAATCTAAGAAATATATGAGGAAAACTTTAGGTTTATAAAGAGTTAGAAAACAAAGCTAGTTTTAAAGTATGATTACATATTTCTTTCTCTTGTCTAAAATCATATTTTTGTATTATCATTTAAGTAGGAAAAATGTTGTTACTATCCTTTTTAGATCATATGGTTCTGGTATATAAAGAAAAATGTATTGATGAGATTTAAGACTAAGTTACCCTCTCATCTCTTAGAAAAAACATATTTTTGATCTCTTAAGTCTAATGCTCTACATCTATGTATATAAATATACATACATACATAAATACATACATACATACATACATATATATATATATATATATATATATATATATATATATATATATATATATATAAGGTTTGTACTCAAAAAAAAAGTTAGGAGAATTTCGGTTAAATCCTCTCCTTTAATCAATATGAACACACACACACACACGTGTGTGTGTGTGTGTATTTATATTTAAACATATATATGTTTTTAAAATATACATATGTTTTGTGCTGATATGTTTCAAATCTATTTTTTCTCCCTGACTGCATTTTAATTAAAGGGATTATTATTATTATGATTATGTATGTGTGTGTGTGTGTATGTGTTTATGTATGTATGTATGTATGTGGAAAACATTTTGTTCTTTCTTTATTAAAAATAAAAATATATATAACTATGAAACCCTACTATGGGTGCAGGGGATGCGGCCTTACCACACACCCCTACCCAAAACCTTTCTCCATGCCATGGGTGGCATGATCAAAACCTACCCCACCATGGCTGACCCCATGTATCTTCTCACGTTTGGCCTCCCCTAAATCTCTGTTAAACTTCCCCAAGTAGGATTTATTCTCCCCCTCAGATGGATATCTACAATACAAATAAAAATGGAGCACCATTCTTAGTCTCCACCCTATAGGTGAAGGATTATTTCTATAAAAAAACAAAATGATCATCCATTAAACACTGCAATAAAACAAGAATGTAGCTTCCCAAATCTTGGTTTCCCTTGCAATTAAACAATAAGAGCCATTCAAACACAAAGTAATACTTGTATTCACCCTGAGCTTCTCTCTCCATGGATTTGATTTGTATCTTGGGAGTGAAAAATAAAATACCTAAAACTAAAGGAAATAAAATTTGGTTTTAGATGTATTTTAGGGCAACATAAATCCTTAGGCCCAAATTTATCTAATTCGAGGGTCACTATTATTTCCTCATATCTTTGTATTTAGATGGGAAGTAATAGAGGTGGAATTAAAATAAATTTATTAGACCCCTTGGGACTTGGAATAGATAATATTATGATTATAAGTTAGGGATGGAAATGGGTAGGCATGGGATTCATTTGGTTGGACCAAACGGAATCCCATGGCCCTTTTTCACTCTCAAATATTTATAAATAATAATAATGAGATAAAAATATAATAAAATAAAATTTGGTTAATAGATTGAATTAAATAAACTATAGTAAATTTAATGATCCTCACTAGGACACCTTAGCCACCACTACTTATCATTACAACCCCTTAAAGTTTTCCTTAGTACAAACACAAGGTAATTTTGATATGACCTCTAAATTTTAATGGAAACATTTTACAACCCATTTTTTCATCGTAACTAAATCATTGGTCGTGCTTTTTAGGACACTTTGGATACATTCAATATTTGTAACACCAATAAATTTTTTACCATAAACATGTAACATAAATAATAGTAAGTGAATTAACTGTTGTTGCAACACATGAGATTTAAACTCAACAAAGAAATCCCTAATAAATTAGGATTCCTTTATGTCATTTTGTCTTGGATCTTATTGGGGCAAAAATGGGGCATTACAGTTTGTGTCAAAATGACACTCAAACACTTGTACCTCTTGGTTAACTTGATAAGAGGATAATGTTTTTTTGACATTTGGGTTTCTTATGGTGAGTTTTAATCAAAGTGTGATGGGGATTCGATGGGATTGTACTCAGTTCCATTTTTGTAATATGTATGTGTCTCTGGATGATCATATGGTAAAGGACCCCAGATTTTGTGTTATTGTTTGACATTGTGTCAAAACCTTCGGATGTCATCATTGGATGAAGTGTTGTTTTACTTGGATAAATTTATGGGAAATAGTACTTTGGGTGACACTTAGAAACCGCTATGGAGGAGATCTAGCAAGGGGTAAGAATTTAGATCTCGATATCATTAGTAGTTACGACATTCAATTATGGTATTGGGTTCAGTGGCTACATATATTGTTAGTCTTGGTGTCTTGGAGGCTTATTTTTTACCTAAGAGATCATAGCTCACGTCAGACATCTTATTGAATCCTTGTAACTTATTTATTCTAAGATGCTCAATCAATGATTAGTGCCACTCCTGGCAGCCCACAAAAGACTACGTAGTGATTGTGATATGGAGAAGCATGGAATCTAAAGATGAAAAAATGCACAAAAAAGTGATGATAGTGAACCTAGGGTGGAACATTCATGTGTAGCTGTATGCAATGTATAATATACCTATATGGTTAGTAAAGCATGTGTTGTCATGCAGAATTTTGTTGTTAATCGTTATTGTTGTTGTTGTTTTCCCCTAATTTGACTATGCTTGTTTCTCATATGGTCAGACCTGTAAGGAGAAAATGATCAAGGAGTCAAATATGTATGTATATAAAAAATTTATGTAAAATACGCATGTGCATAGAATATGTAAATATGCAAATGTAAAATACGCTAAATGTAAATGTAAATGGAACATGTGCATCTGATATATGTTGAGAGAAAAGGGTGTAGAAGGATATCCTATATTGCTGTGAGTTTTTTGGGAGATCTCACGCCACCATGGATGAAGAAGTGTAGGAAGGAAATGCTCTATGTGTCCTCCAAGATATAACCACTTCTACTAAAATGTAGTGTGAAGAGATATCTATAGCATCCTAGTTTTTTGGGTGACCTGACACCACTGGCCAAAGTAGTGTAGAGAAGCACACCCACTGTAACCCCTAAGCCTGTAAGTTGCTTCCCAAAAATGCTAAGGACACCATGTCCTTTAAGATTTTTTGTGTATGGGGTTCGTAGACTGGTCTAAACCCACTCGTAATATATGTAAACCCATAATGCCAAGGGTGTAAAGCGTATTGTATTGAACTAGTGTAAATTGTGTTGTGTTAGTATGTAAAAACACCTGAATAATTTGCCCCCCTCTTTAGGGGGCGTATGCAACGTCATTGATAAGAGGATAATGTGGTCCTAAAAAGAGGACCAACTGCACTTTGAACTATGTACCCTAGAAAGTGCTTGGTAGAAACCAAGGCATGCACAAAAACATAAGCTAACCAAACACAAGTGTATAAGCAAATAAGTGTATGCATATATAAAACATGTTTAAGCTACACAAACAATGAAGTAAATATAAACACACAAATAAGGCAAGTAAGATGGCACAAAGAGGTATGCAAACATTGGTACATCAATCATGATATCACAAGACATGCAAGGACATCATGTCTGCAAACAAAAATAAAGTGTGCACACCAAACATAGGGGTAAATCCGACATACAATGGACAAACAAAGCAGACAAGTAGCAACAGACAAACAAGTAGTCATGAAAAAAATATAATCATGCAAACCAAGTGTTCCATATGGAACAATCGTTATCATGTTATATAAATAACCAATATTTCAAAATCATGTATGCACAAGTAATGTAAGATTGCTAAGTACGAAATGAAACAATATCACCTGAACTGATGAATGTGGATGCCCCTAGTGACCGATATAGTAAGGGTAGAAAGTAAGCATCAATACCACATGTAGGAGTCTTGTATCTACAATCACACTAAAAAAGTGTGAACGCGCATGTGTGTATGATATAGATAATGAAATATAAGAAATCAATCTAACATGTGAATAAAGTGATCATGTAAAACACTAGTAAACAACATTAAATGCACCAAGACAATGGAGCATGTTGTGGATGGATGAAATGGAATGCAAGATGGAATGATAGGAGCCATGTGCCCTCTGATTGGATGAAATTGTATGCAATGAGCTTCATTTTGTTTTCCCCCTCATCAGTCAAAAATGAACCATGAACGAGCGTGTGTCATCAGGAAATGGTTGAGTAGTGTTTATTGTTTGTCTAGCATGTTGTGATGAGTGTGTATGTATTGTTGATGAAGTGTGACATATAGAAAATATTTGCATGAACCCAATAGTCGAATTATATATCACAGCTTGATGAATGGATGAGTGATGATTTATCCTAAGCGTATATCACTATATGATGAATGAACAAGTGATGATGTGACCCTAAGCATATATCACTATAACATAAATGGTAAGGAGTGGTGATGTAACCTAAGGTGTATACCACTAAAATATGATATAATGAATGTGGTGATCTATCCTAAAGCATATACCACTACTAGATAAAAATATTGTGACGATTTAGCCTAAAGCGTATGTCACTAGCCTAGGAATGTCATAAGGTGAGTATAACATCCATTTGATTTGTAAACCCTTGGCAGTCGAGTATGGATCATGGAAATAAAGTGCATCATAGGGAAGTGATTTCATTGCATAAAGAACAATGTAGTATGAGCAATGATGAGATGACCATGTGGTGAGTAGGGTTTGTAAATGCACGGTATGTAAAATGCAATGCTAAGTGTAAAAAACATATAATTTAAAATACACGATGTACATGTGTGATAAATTTGAATGTAGGGTCAAAAATATAAATCTAGACTCATATGTAATGTAACCTAGTGTATGATGTAGAATATATGTGATGTATAGATGTGCAGGGTATGATGTGACTAAGAATAGGTTATACGTAGATAGCCTAGTGGTGTATATAATGTGTAAATTTAATAAGTGTATGCTAGTAATGCATGGATTGTATGGTATAGGTAAGATGAATACAAGGATGATGTGATATGCAAATGTCAAAATATTGTAAACTAAATGTATAATGTAGAGAGTTTTATGCGCAATGTATGATATGCCTAGAGTGTGGTGTGTGGGGTTCAGTGTAATAGTAATCCCTCAACAATCAAGTGTGAACCTAAGCACAAGAGTGCATCATGATGGTGCTAGAAGATGTGATGAAAAGGGTTAATAGTAAAATGCAAAGATAAAAGAGGTATGATTGCTATGATGGATGAGAAAGTGGGGCTGTTAGATGTTATGCTCCCTAAGTATGTAAACTAACCAATGAGAGTGAAAGATAGAGTTTCTCTACCCAATGCCTACGAGGATGAAAGCGATGGACCATGCTCTTAAAGCATTGGTATGGTAGATAAACAGTGTGTTGGTAAATAAGATCTGTAAGCATGTGAAGGATTAATGTATGATGAAGATTGGGGTGTAGCAACATGTGGTGATGAGAAAGTCGGCGGTAGTTGTTGCGATGAAAGGATTGATGACTTATTAGTAGGAAACGGTGAACCAAATTTGGTAGAGGATTGAGTTGGAGATGTTGGAGAAGGTTGAAGAGAAAGAGATGGAGAACAAATTGCAAAATATTAATGCTTAGGAGGTGCTTGAGCAACACTAGCCTAATGCTCATGAGGTATAAGAGCCTGATGGGATTTAGTGGTTATTTTAGAAGGATGTGCTATAAACGAAAGAATCCCTAGATATTCAAGATCGTTGATTATTCATGACAAAGTATGGAAATAATTATCATAATGTCCATTAATTTGATTATAATGGCAATATAGACAACCACGGTATTTTGCTAGCTGAGAAGGAGGATATTAATGAGTAGGTGGTAGAGCGATCAACTAATGACTAAGAAGTTCAATAGGAATATAATGTGTCATAGTATTATGTGCAAATATAAGAGGCTTAAGAAATGGTATGCCTTGAGGTTTGGCTAGATGGCAGGTAGTAGACATAGATTGGATATGAGATATAGAATTAGTACAAACATGTGATTGAGAATCTTCATTAAGTTGTTGAATTTTAGTGGTAATTGAGGATTCCATAGCTTCAAACTGATAATGCAAAGCATGGATTGATTCCAATAGAGGTGTATTATATGGATGGTTATGAGGGCCAGAGCTATTAGCTAAGAGTGTGAATATAGAAATTATTTGGTGTGGTGGAAGATTGTCATTATCATTAACAAAATAATATTAAAGAGCGTAGGAAAATTCATAAGCAATGGTGTGTGGTTGGTCATCCAAATAACCATGAATACGCAAGATATACATTACCATGGCATATTTTTTGTCAGTAAAGGGAGGTAAGGGACATCCATGACCATACCAAATGGTGAATTTGGGTGAATAGCAATGAAAGGAGCTACTGCAAATGTGCACAGTACCAAATGGCATGGGAAATGCTATATCAATGTGAGCAGGATCAAGTGTGCCACTAATATAATCTAACCAAAACTAGACAAGAGTAAGCAAGGAAGAAGTATGATAACGTGCTAGATGAACCACAAGATGAAAAACATGAAGGCTATATGTAGTAGTGAGAATAATATATCCATGTTTAAAATGTGGGTCGTATAAAGGAGAATGGAGGCCCTCAAAGGCAAAACCAAGTTGAAGGAGATTTTTATGTGAACATATGATGGTTGTGTAGGGATTATCGAGTGGTATATTCTCCTAATAGGAATTTTTCATAAAGAGAGTACAAGTGAATGGTGGGAAAACTGAAGGGGATGATATTGGTGTAGAGGAAAGAGCGACGTCCATGAACTGGAAAGGCACCTTATATGGAATAATAGCAGTAGTAGTAACAGGCAGCGAGGAAGTAACTGCATCTATCATGTGAATGGCACCCTCAAATGGAAGCTCGTCTATAAGGGGAGATGGTAGAGGGATAGGTAAAGCAAGAGACTATTATGGAATAGGCCCTATATACAATACTATAGCATTGGTAACATCAGGAGTTAGTGATGAATCAGGAGGGACCATATCAACCATACAAATATTAGGGATAGATTAATGTGAAGTTTAAAGAGATTGAAATTCAACCACAAAAGATGGATAAATATGGACAACTATTGTATCGGGAGAATTAGATATGCATAATGCTGGAGAAATAATGAGTGATTGTAAATCATCTCGCAGTTCAGCAACAGTGGGAGTTGTAATTATGGGATCAAGTAAAGTATTGTGTGCCTCCTCTATGATTTTTGATAAAATAGCAGTATCAATAGTGCACATATAAGTAAAAATAGTGGCATCGAGAGCTTTAGGATCCATATCAAGAGATGGAAGTTGAATAAATGAAGGGCATGGTCTATAACCAGAAGGATCGGCAGGGGTGTTAGCAAAGGCATGCCTAAAGGTATCGAATTGCAGAATGAGTGGAGATTGATAAGGATTATGTTTAGCGATGATGAGAGGTTGGGTTCACCAAAATTATTAACTAAAATAAGAATATACTAGGAGTATGTTAATATAGTTAATCTTATCTAGGAGGACATAAACATTGTAAATAAATACTTTAAAGCAGAATAAAATGACTAAAAAATTAAAATGATGGAAATAAAACCATAATGTGCAAGAATAAAGTGAGGAAAGAACTCAGATGATTGTACATGACTATCACAGAGTATCACAAGTTTGACAGGTAATTCCAGAAGCAGGAACGGCTGCATAAAGGTCCTAAAAAGGTTGGATCTAGAATATCTTAGCAAACTGGACCACCTAGGAGGGTACTGGGGCACCTTGGGGAGCCTTGGTATTGCAAAACAGGCACCATGGTCTCTGAGAAAGCTCCAAACTTGATTCTTTCAGAGTTTTAAGATGACCTGTAACCTTCCTTGGTTTTCACACTGGATTCGTTGAGTTGCATTGAATGTACTGAATAACGTAATGATGACCTGCAAGAGACAAAATGAGTATCAAACCCTAAAAATATATCTTCAAATAAATGGGTCAGACTGACCTCATATGCCATAATAACGGGCTTACTAATCTGAGTGTTGCACTACATTTCAGACCCAAATGCATTTTTGGTGTGTGTGTTTGCATGGTGTCCCATAGGTTCTCTTGTGCCAATCGCACTTTGTGAAATAGAGAGAAATACTAACTATAAAAAGTGTAATATCATATGTGCATAGAATAGAATAGAATCCATCCCCCAATGAATTGTGTTTTGATGTAGATCTCCTAGCCTTGATGCATGGAACTATGTGGATGCAAGTGATGCAATCGATGTAACTCTAGATGGACTGATAGTAGTGGATGACGGTAGGACCCTCATTATGGTCTCATAACTTCGTATTTATAGGGTTCTCTTGATCTAATTTCATAATTAACCCTGAAATGGCTGCTTAGGAAAAAGATAAAGATGAAAAATGGTTAGAAAAGGCCCAAAAAGTGGAGGGAAGATTTGAAAAGGATCAAGGAGCCCAAGGTGGGACCGAGGTGCCCTGGGGCACTCCAATTTAGGCTAAAACTATGGGAATGTTACGAAACAGACTGGGCATGTATATTAAAATGTGTGGGAATGACAAAATAATAGTAAAATAAGATGGCCAAAATATGGGATTAATTAGTACATTCTTCACGCAAGAACCTTCTAAATAGTAGTATGAAACTATGCTAAATAATGTCTAATGTGTATGATTTTTTGACTATAGTCTTCTTTGAGAGAAGACTAGTATTTTGAACTATAATGTTTCCTTGGGTAAGAGTTATTCAAACATGTTGCTTAACCAAACATTCCTATCGTGGTCATGTGTAGCCATCAATGGAGGTATTTATGTCTTACTCTCTTAGTATACATCCATTTTTATCGAGTGTATACCTTGACAATTGTGTTTTGTGTAAATTACGACAAGCCCCATTCTTGGTAAGGGGATGTTTCTTGGTAAGAAAGTGTGAGTCATTTATAATACACTAACTTTTTCGTCTTGAAATCATAACTAGTACTTAGGTTTTGGCATTGATAGATTCGGTAACCACTCGTCAAGTAATCATATTTTGGGGTTATTCTTTATATATTCATCCATCTCTATTATTGGAAGTAAAACTTTTCAAACTCTTGAAAAACAAACCTTTGTCTCCATAAAGTAGCTTGCACCAATCCTTTCGTTGTGACCTTTGAGAATTGTTGGGGATGCACTAGTAATACTTGAAATCCTTGAGAAACCCTTTGTAAGCTCAATATGTTCACTTTCATTTAATGATCACTTGTTTAATCTTTGTTTCCTTGTAATGTTATAATGCAATTTACTAGTTAAAAGATGAATTGTGAATTAAGTAAACATGAACCTTTAAAGACTCTATTCAAGAGACCTAATTTTCAAATTTTAATGAGTAAAATATAACGTTTGGAAAAATGGTTCCTCACTCGAACCTTTTTTCATGAAAGGGAAAATAATAACTAAATAAAAATAACGAAGAATTCTCTTGATCATATCTCGTTTCTCACTAGAAGAAAAATTGTTATGCATATCTCACATGGTAGGGCAAGGATCGTACCAAAATTAGTGTTGGTACTTGGTGTTGTAAATTTATGATATGATATGGATGAAAATTATAAAAACTGAAAATTACAAAAATTGATTATAAGCATACTATAACCTATAACCATGGTTAAAATTGGGAATAATTTATGCCTTCACCATCATGCCAAAATGAATTAATAAATAACCTTGCTGGAAGAATATTATTTCTTATACCCCTAAGAATATGAAATATACATGATCTAAATGATAGGGCCAATTAAATGATATATTTTTCCTCACACGGTGAACATCTATCTCAATTGCATACTAGATTCGTCTTTAATATTGATTTGAACTCTTTCCACGTTTAACTGTGATATAACCAAAAATTATAAACATATACTTTATTTTATAGCAAAGATACATGTTGGATTTCATTGGAGCTTCCATTACTTGTTATGGTTTTCTCAACTTAATTATAAGGATTTTATTTCCTTGATAGATCTATAACTTATTAATAAGGATATTAGTTGAACTTACGTTTCAATAGACAAAAAGTGGCAACTATTTTGATCACTCTGCCTACCATAAATGATGGAAACCTTTAAATATAGTGTTGCATAGATAGCATTATAATAAATTTTTGGAGTTGATATTTGTAGTTCACGTTGATGAGCTCACTATCTCCATCGTGACAGTATTTCTTAATAGTTCAACAGGATTTTACTTGCAATCATTTTTCTAAAAACAAACATATACCTCTAGTTTTAAGGTAAGTACCCTCCTCTTTGGACTATATGGGTCTTTGGCAACCTATGATAATTGAAAAAGTTTAAGCAGCATATGTTAAGGATATGGAGAAATTTTGGAATCTTCTATTCCATTTAGAGGAAACCTTTTGTTGCTTCTCTTGACCTTCTTGGTAATTACGAAAGGGCAAGTTATTTGTGTGGTCACATAAGAAACATATTGGAGATTTTCCCTAGTAAACTTGTAGACTATAAAAAATTAAAATATGCCTTATTGTTTTTATTAAGAAAATTTTTAAACTTGAATGGTGAATGGTTCAAGTAATGGAACCCTAAAAAACTAAACTAGAAAACTAATCCTAACTTTATGGTTGGCTATATATATTACACATACAACATATTAGAACTTTTTTTGTGTGAACGTAAAAAGAAAATCCAAATCAAGTCCTCACCCTTATAGTATGTCAGGTATTATGTGAACCTTCATCTTTGACCCTTTAGTGAATAATACAAATGCTAGAAACAATTTGGAGAATCTTGTGAATTGTTGTCCTTAATTTACAGTTAAGTGAGAACTAGGAGACGGAACCACCCATAAATTTGGAAATTTTTGCTCTCTTCTTGTGTGGTGTTTGTGACACCTTGGATGGTTTTTCAAGATTGGGTTCATGCACATTGAGTGTGCATAACTTAATAACCATTTTGAGATAAAAATTTTGTTCCCTTAGTTCATCTTACTTTAGTTCCTTAAAGTGGTATTTATGCTACATATCCACTTACGTGGACAATGTATGGGTTTTAGATGATAACGTTAATAAAATTATTTTAATTTACAATTTTCTTTAACTAATTATATCACAATGAGAAATACATCTAAGGCATGAATAACTTTGATATGGGAGGACAAGTTTTTTGTAACTACAATTAGTGGTACGACATGATACCCTTAAGACTACCTCTTCTAGTGACTTCTAGGAGGAAGTCTAATTCTAGGGGAGGGAGATGTAGTGCCCCTCCAGTTCTCACTCCCTTACTTAGGAATCGATTTGGTGATTAATTTATGTTGTAGAAATTAAAAGAATATTAACGTGAATTATTTTAATTAAATCAAATTGACTTAGTTGTAACTCTTGTTGTCACTTGGCCTTGGTATGAAGGTATACGAGGCTCGTGAAGCCAACTTATCATCACCCTTTGGTTTTGATTAAATGGGTGGATATTAGTGATCTAAGGTTACTCAAACTATATATGGATAATTATTATATTGGTTTTAATTTCTCAAAGAATATTGAATTTTCATCTTCATTTAGAATAAACTAACTTGACTTGACAGGTTGTGTGTGACGCTCACATTACCAGTATTGTTGCCTTTACTATTTGTTCATTGTTTTTGTGTTCAATGTTATTTTTATGATGATATTATGATATTGTAGATTAAGGGATCATGTCGTTATATGGTATTCAGTGATGATCATAATTTTGAGTTACATATTGTTGACATTTGGATCATACTTCTATGTATCATCGGTAGAATAGATGTGGTGGAATTTTATTTAGATGATATTGTATGGTCGTATTTTCATTATGATTTATATGTATATTTTACCATGTCGAGCGGATTTGAGGTTTTCCTTGAGTGTGTAGGAATTTGCGGGTAGCACCACTTGGTGAACATGGGACTGAGTGGGAGCACTACAAAGGATTCTAAAACTATCATGCCAAACCCTTTTATCTCACCCTATTTAATTTTTGCCATTGGTTCTAATTGGGAAATTTGGTTGATTATTGCATGGGAATTAATTTAATTATTTTGTTATATGTCCTAACCTTGAGCACCATGGTAAAACTTAATTTACTTCATTGCTCACCTAATTTGGTTTTCCTTGTACTAATATGGTCTTTTTGGATGATTTGTGTTAATGGGGTGTTTTAGTGTCATAAACTTGTTTTGGGGATGTGTTGGGAATTGCTAAGCAAGTTGGTGGGGAACACTCCTCACCTTGATTTTCTCATTCCAATCCAAATCCCGAATTTAAGCTTTAAGGGCATTTTTGAAGGCTTGTTTTACAAGGTAAAGATCTTATTTACCTCAAAATTGGTGCATGGGACCTAACCTATAGGTGGGGGTAGTTTTTTAACCCAAAAATCCTATTCCCCACTCCACCCTCTCTCTATTCACTATCTCAATATATTTTCCTTTTTTCACATTCATGGCTTTGGGATTTTGTGTGGGCTTTGGGGACTAAGTGGGATTTTGTTCGCTCTTGCATTTATTGTTTTGGGGAGTGTGGAAAGTGACTTGGATGATGTGGAGGATTTGCTTAGTTGGAGCAGTGATGCATGTCACCCTCCCATGGGTTTGTGGGATGGAGAATTTTCCTATATCTTGTTTTAATTCTAATGTTTGGGGGTTTTTTGGTGTAAAACTTTAGTGGGGAGCTTTAGGAGCTTGAGGAGATAAAGAGCTAGGAGCTTGCAGACTTGAGCTTGAAGTGTGAGGTAGGTCTCATACGACATTATATTTTGATTTAGATAAAAAATTTGGATGAGTGTGGATATATGAATTATAATGATTTTATTTTTGGGGGGCGGTTAGGGATCCTTGTTGTTCTTGAGTTTTTATTTGTGTTGAAAATTTTATCGTGGTATCCTTTTCTTCTCTACTCCATTTGGGATGTGGATTTGGGAGTGGTGCTTTGGAGTGGGAAAGGACCCTCATCTTCATGGATTTTTTGGGAAGCCATGAAGGTTTTCTTAACACAACAAGGTATAATGGAGGTTTTTGGTTTGGTAGTTGTGAAGACTCTTGGAGATACTACTTGGTGGATATTTTTACAATCTTGGTATTATATATTTTGGTATTCTATAATGCTCTTCCCCTCCTCCCTTTCCCATTTTTTTCTTGGTGTTTTTGGTGGATTTAGTTTTGATTAAGTTGTTTTTGTTTTCTCTTGGTTATCCTTGTTTTAGTGCTTAAAACCTTGTTTGTTGCTTTTGCATCTTTGTAGAATTCTACATCTCTTTCCCATGGGCTTGGGGGAGGCTATCATGCACTTCCTTTGGGATGAAGGAATATGATGATGCCTATAGGTTTGGAGTCATATCATTCCTTCATTTTGGTTGTGCTTGAAGCATATTGAATGTGAATATTGGAGCTATTTATGGACATGTTTGGGGGAATGGATCGAAAGTTTGAAATTTCATCATGTTGTCCTCCTTTTGGGGAGGCTTAATATACTTGCATTTTAATTATTGATTTATATTGCTAAATGGATAGTGTAGTTATGTAATCTCTTCCTTGAGAGGAATTTCTTAATCTTGTAAACAAGCGGTTTTAGAGTTATTTCTATTTGGTTTAGTGTTAAAGACTTGAATTGTTTACTTTTCATTATCTCATTGATGTACTTAAGAATGATGCTTCCATTTGAATAATGGAATTGATGTAAATTCAAGTTTATTTTAAATGTAAAAGAGTTACTACTCTTACTTTATTTGAGTAATTTATTGTAAGTAAAAATAAATTAAATAGCTTCATTTATATTTCTTTTTCTTGTCAAATGACATTATCTATATTGTGAACTTTTAGAAAAAGAGAAGGAAAGAGATTTTGAGTGCATTCTTTTATGGATCAATATGAAATTTGATAAATATATGAGGAAAACTTTAGGTTTATAAATAGTTAGAAAACAAAGCTAGTTTTAAAGTATGTTTACATATTTCTTTCTCTTGTCTAAAATCATATTTTTGTATGCTTAATTAAGAAAAAAAAATTATTTAGCCATTTTTAATCATATGGTTATTGTAGTGCCCACTTCCCTTTGAAACTTTTTGAGACTAAATTTTGATACTATTGATCATATTATGGACACTACTATGTTTTGTTTTAGTATGATGGTTAGATGTTAGATCATGGATTAGTATTGATCTGGATTCAGTTATTATGATTGATGATTATGAGAGACATTTTCTATATGTGGTTGATGATATACTGTTGTGACATAGACATATTATAGATGTTGATTTGGACTTATGATATTGGATATTTGAGTAGATCTGGTATGGTAGATTTTGATGATGATACAGTTGATTTATTTAATTAAAAATGATAATGTTGAATTAATGATATTGTTGTGATTTGTGTGTTTAGATGATTTTTGAGATAATGTTTATATCATTTTGAATATCTGATGCGGCCACGAGGCCGAAGGAGGTATTTGAATTTTGTAGGTTTGAAATCACAACAAAGTCGGGGGACTGGAGACTAACCATATTGAAATTCTGGGTGAATTCAACAAGGTCACCATGGCAATTGTATTTTTTGTGTGTGTTGTGTGTTGCTAGGAATTCACACGGGGGGATTTCCGTTATTGTGACCATGGGATATGTGTTTTTATTTATGTGTTCCTTTTTTATTATTGTTGTATGTATTTTTATTTGTAATATGTTTTTTTTAATTAATTTAAATGTGATGGATTTGATGTGAGAGTCACATAGTTAAATTTTATTTAAATTTAATACGGACATAGAATGTAATTAATAAATTTGTTGATTTTAAAGAATAATGTTGGAAGAGTGTGTAAGTTACTTTGTAAGGATGTGTAAGGAATATGTAAGAGTATGTAAGGCTGATTTTGGAAGGTCAAACACTCCATCTTTTATGAAATTCGAATTTGACCTTGGAGGCCAAATTTGGAGGTTTGTGGGACAAGTTAAACTTGTCCCACACCTCTTAAAATTATCTACCAACCATACCTATGGTTTTGGAGTCAAAATTAGACTTTTTAATTGTATTTTGAAATGACTATTTGTAAGTTTTAATTGCACTTCCCTTACATATTTTTAATGTGGTCCTTTTTTTAGTATGGGTTGAATTGGAGTATGTAAGTGATTTTGTCATGTTTAATTTATTGTGATTTTTTGATGTTGATTTCCTCTTGGGGATGAGGAAAAATGATGTGACATCCCACTTGGATCCAAATCATCCTCTCTCTTTCTTTTCCTATAAAAGTGAAGCTTCTTGGTCATTTTGGGGGTTTTTGAAACTTTTCTCTCTCTTCTTTGGGTCGAATTTTATTGTTGTGGGAGTCTTGCTTGTGGAGAGAGTTTGAAAATTCCTTTGCATGGTTGGTGTTGTTGTTTTGGACTGTATTTAGGAGCATTGAAGAGCTTGTTGTTTTGGAAACAAACTCCATAATGGAAAGGTAGGATCTTGTCCTTTCTAAATGTTGTTTTTCCCTTTTCTTGTATGAATGAAATGGTGAATGTGTTTTGCATTCTTGGCTGGTTGGGTAGAATGCTTAGCGCAAGGTGTAGGAGAAGGCTATGGGGATTTCATATGGGGGCATAAGGGATTGCCAATGGCATTGTTTTATTAAGGAGGGAGTTTTCGTTTGGGATCCACCTTAGAAAAGAAACTGCTTGCATTTCTTACTATGGGGGGCATAAGGGATAAAATTGGGGGGGCATAAGGAGGGGTTGGGAGATATAAGGTTTATGGGTTTGATGTGTTTATTGGTAGTATGAATTTTGGTGGATGCCCAATTCCAAATTGGGAGGCATAATGAGTTCCCCATAGTTCTTGCTCTTGATGGCTTGCTTGATCAAGCCCATGTGATGTGTGTGTGATTCTTATTGCAGTTGTGAACTACTTTCTTTGTTTGGACTATGTAGTTTGTTGTGATATGCTTGTGAAAAGAATATTGTTTGTTGTGATAGAAGCCTTATTTCCATGTGTTGATGTTCATACTCTATTTCAATATGGTTGGGGATCAGGTGCCAATGCGGAAGGATGGCTTGCTTCTCCTTTCCCATTGGATGTCTTGGTTGGGTGGAGAGCATTGCCTTTCCCCCTTCCTTATTGTGATCAAATGAAAATATGAAGAAATCAACATGTTGTTTATTTGGAGCTTGGAGAAATTACAGTTTGGCAGTCCCTTCCTTTGAGCAAAAATATTGTAACCTTCCCATTTCGAAGTGGATGATTGTATTACTATTGTAATGAGAAGACACTTTGCATTGGAAAGAAAAAGATTGAGATCCATTGGGAAATGTAAATATTTATTATTCTATTCTCTATTTTCTAAAATAATGTCATACAGTTTGTAAATTACATATTGAAATTCAAAGGAAGAAATATTCAGTTAAGTATTGTTGGAAATCAATAAGGAATTGCATTCCTTTCTCAACTTGCATTGTTGTATTGCAATTTAATTGCTATTGTGTTTGTGATCTCTGTTTTGGGAAGAAAAACACGTAGGTAAGAAATGACAGTCCTTTTGTTCCTTTTAAGTAATTTTTCAAAATTGAAAATAACTTTACATATTGAAGGTAATGTTGCTATTGAAATAAAATAGAAAGGAAATTTGTACAAGTGTATTGCATAATTGATTTGAATTATTATTGAAAATTGACTACTGTTAAAAAGAAAAGAAATAATGTGTGGAAATGATAGACAGTGTTGTATTCCTTGTAAGATGCATATTCAAATTGAAATCTAAACTGTAATCTAACTCAGAATTGAATAGAATACTTAATAAGCAATTATATGACACCAAATAGAAATTATACACACATTTAAAAGATAAATTGGCATGTAGACTTACAAGAAATAGTTCACCGAATTAAAACTTCATTCTGGAATTCATGCTTTATTTAAATGAGCAGTTCAAAATTATACTTAACAATAAGTTATAAAAATTTGAAATTCACATTAGGAAGACCTAAGGAACTCTAATTCACTCTAATAGTCAAGAATGAACCACCAAAACTTAATAGGATTCAATTCGAAGCTTACAAGGTCGTTTTTCCCGTCTATTACCAGAAAAATGCAAACTTGAATAATTGGACAATTTGACTACACTAAAACACTTTAAACCCTCCCTAGACTGATCCTCCATGTTTTTTTGATATGATGAGTGAAGGAGGAGTTCAAATTTTTATCAAAATTATAAGTTGAAAAACTTGCCAGTTCACATATTAAAATCATGTAGATCGATTTCATAAAATTGACCTTCTACACTTTATAAAATCCAAAATTGATGAATTTTTTGTCAATATGGTATTGAGATATTTCTGAAAAGTCCTCGTTTTCCCAAATCTGACATTTCTATCAAAATTTATGGCTATTTGAAGTTTTACTTCAAAATGGCCATCCAAAAATTAATCTAACTATATAAAAATCAAAATTTAACCTTGGGAAAAACTTCCTCAAAACATCCACAGCCCTGCAACCCTCCCAACCAATCACATGTTTCCACATGGCACTTTGGAGGGGTTGAACTTTCTGAAACTTTAACTTTTCAAAAAATTTACATTGGGAAAATTTTCCCATTTTTCCCCACAACCCGCTGCCCCGTAGCCAATCACGTGCTGACACATGGCTTGGTGGGCGCGTGGAATAAAATTGAAAACTTAACCATTTAACTCCTTCAGAAAAATTTTACTTTTTCCTCTGCGGTCCCGTACCTCCCCAGCGAATGAGGCACTGACATGTGTCCTAGTGGACGTGCGGGCCGCACAAGTCTTTTTTACTTTAAAACTCTTTTGGCACAAAACCTTAAATTTTCTGTCGCTCCGCTAACCCACAACCAATAGGTGCTTGACATGTGGCATGGGTTTCTCCTTGGTGGAGGTGCACGTCCATTTCTACCTTTGGGATTTTGGCCTAAAATCTCCAAAACCTAAAGTACTCCGCCACTCTGCATTTCCCTGCGCTAATCAGGAAGCAACACATGTCTTCCCTATTGGACCTGTAGGCACACGGAGGAATTTTACACTCTTGCGCTTAAGGAGGGAAAATTCTCAATTTTTCCTCCCCACTCCACCGATCTACTCAAGGGAATAAATTTCTCCCTAAGCTCGCGACTTCCCAAGGGAAATTTTCTCCCCAAAACTCCGTCGAGCCATAACTTGATATTTATAAGGAGTCAGGAGGACTTCTTTATATGGTTGGAAAGGTGGGAGAACTTCCTATCCAATGGACATGATTTAGGAAAGTTTTTATGGCTCTTAATATGTGATAAACTAAGTTGAACCTTGCAAGCCTGTTAGGGAAAAGATGAGTGGGATTTCACTCTCCTAACCTAAGTGATGAATTTAACCTCTTGTTTTGACCTTGTGCCTTGTTGATATTAGTTGCTTGAAGAAATTGTTGCAAGTCAATCTTGCTTGATAATCCTTATCTGGTTTGTGCTAACTATGATCTTGTAACCCTCTTTGCAAACACTCTAAGTCAAAATAAAATTATTCCATAATTTCCTAACTAATCCTAGTTTGTTTCTTTGTCTTAAGTGGTAGTTTAAAGCGGGTATTACACTTGGTATCAGAGCAGTGGTTCAAAAACTTAGACCATTGGGCCCACTAGAAAATTGAGACTTGAAACCTTAAAACTAGTAAATTTGTTAGTCTAGAAAACAAAACTGTTTGAAAAATGTTCATGATAGTAAACTTAGAAAACTAAAGAAGGCTTAAATTAATGAACTAACTCTCACTTTGGTCTGTGTAGGAGGCATAGATGGAGTGAAAGGAACATTCACAGAGATAGACTCACCGCCACCGCCACCACCACCCCCACCGGATTAGGGTGTAGTAGCCATTCTACCTCAGAATCTTCATACCCTTTAGGATGTTAATCCCGCTCTATGCAGAGGATCAGTAGGACGGCACGCAGCTAGTCATGATAGAGCTCCTTCTATCAAGGGTTGGGTACCCCCTCGACTTAGAGAGGAGTATAGAGGAGAGAACTCCCATGTGGAGTTAGCCAGAGTAGAGTCACCACCTAGGAGACAAGGTGACAGAATTCCAAAGCGTATAGAGAGGTCTCGGAGCCCTAGGCTTAGGGATGAGCATGCAGAGAGACCTAGAGGCCAACATACCACAATAGGGGATCACATCAGGGAGATCCTAAAGCTTAGGCCCTCACACTACTCAGGTGATATAGGTGGATTTAGGTAGAGGCCTGGCTAGTGAGCTTGATTGATTTCTTCAAGATTTTTCCTTGTTATAGCAACACAAAATCTCGTGTTGCGATCCATCTACTGAGGGATGGAGTAGGAGTATGGTGGAGGAAAGAGGAGAAAAAGCTCCATGTAGATTCAGAGATAGTGACTTGGGAGCTATTTGAGGAGAGATTCAGGAGTAGGTACCTATCACGGAGGTTCATCCAGCACAGGATTGATGAGTTCCATGACCTCCGACAAGCTACCCTTTTAGTAGCAAAGTATGAGAGTATATTTCTAGATCTGCTTCAGTATGTAGAGTATATGCAGGATGAGTAGGTGTGGATTCACAGGTTCATCTGGGGTCTAAATTTGGACATTGGAGGTGCCATACAGATTCACTATCCATAGACTTTAGCAAAGGCTGTTGAGAAGGATTAATTAGAGGAGACTGGTAAAACAAAGACTCTCTTTTCTTATACCGAATTAATCTAACTTGGTCTTTCTATCAAGAATATTTCTCACAGTTATAGATAGAAATTCAATTGCAAATAAATGACAAATTGTTATCGATAGGAGGATGTATCGTTGAACTAACACAAGTAATCAGTACTTGTACATTACAATGATTAATAAGGAATTTTGATGCAATAAATACAGTAATTTTTTGTATAAACAAATTAATTTTAGCTGCAACTATCTCCTGAGGAGGTTCTTTCTTGGGTTAATTGCCCCTCTCTAAGATGCCACTGGTGATTCTGATAGGAATTTCACATAATCGAACCTCGGTTAATTTCCTCAACACAAAAAACCTAGGAGGTCGATACCTTCCACCACCACCTTTCCCTCCAAAATTTTCTAACCGGTATTTATATTAACTATTGATAACTAAGCAAGGGTAAATTTCATTCAAGACTACCCAAAAAAAATTGTAGAAAATTCATTTGTGAATCTGGGAATATTGACTTTCGTGTTAATTTGCACAATAATTGAAGAAATGAAAGTCTGTTGTCGGAATGGTAGCATTTTTATGCTATCGACGACATCATATATTATGTGTCACTCAATGTATATGATGTCAACCAAAAAATTGTAATTTTTTTAAAATAGCAGTTAAATGACCAGTTCCGATGAAAAAAATATGACCTCTACAAAAAATCAAGAAAGGGATTATTTAAAAGAATACAGATTTTCGCTAATTTTCTCTGGGAATTTTTTTTTTGAAATTTTTTAATGTTTCACTTATTAAAATGATCATCTCATGAGAAAATTATGTCCTCCCAAAATTGTGCAAGAAAAAAATCCCCTGAATACCGATGATGGCTTTTTGTATGCACAACTCTTTCATTTTTTTTATGCTACCGACCAACGACATTATTAGGCTTTCGTTGGTAGCATAAAATATTTTACTGGTACTATTATAATTTTATGCTACTAGCTATAGCATAAATTCTGTGTGTCGACTAGTAGCCAGATAATGTTATGCTACTGGCTAAAAGCATATATTATCTTGTCATTCAATAGCGTAAAATAATGCCTGTTCGGCTGACTCATTAAGGAGACATATGTGAAATTTATATTTCATGGGAATTGGTGAATTGACCCCAAAAAATTAACTTGTACCTGAAATTTGGTGACCGTCCTATTCCTACCTAAAAATTCACCAATTTCAAAAAATAGAATATTCGTCAATTACGAAGATGCGCCACTAAAAATGTTCCTGAACTAAGCTGCTAGAAAAATCATTAACAGTTATCTATTATGTAAGTGGGTAAATTATTTAATATTTCTACATTTTTTTTGTAGAAACTTATGAGTTTGACAGTGTACTCTCCAACTCAGTCCCTAGTCACAAGGTCGGTAATGGTCACCTCTCTAGCATAGAGACGCCCCGTCCTATTTCTCTGTTTTGCTTCTTTTGTTTCCTTGCCCACCATCTTTTTCTTTCGTCTTTCCCCCTGGTTCCTCCGGGGCCGGAGCCCGCGTTTACTTCTTTCCTACTTTGCTTCTTGCAGTTAATATATGACCACACCAAAAATTCACTAGGCCTCCACTACTGTCCGCCACACATTTTTTACAAACAAAAGAAATTTACGGGAAGAAATTACTTTTTCCTTTACTGCTGACGCCGCATGAAAATTATTCACCCACACCTCTGTCAATTTCTAGTTTTTTTTTTTTTCACTAGGTGGTGTATTTTAGTCAGATTCCAATGGGTACACATATTTTGAACCATACCAAGCCAATGATTAGTTATGAGGGTTTGATAGTGGTGACAACACCAAGATGTGGTACTATTTTGACACACCCATGATATGATATAAGTATTCTACCCCTCCTCAACCACAAGTGCAATAATATATCCATGAATCATAGATTCTCCTCTCCTCCCCCACCAAGTCAAATTCCATCGTGGATGATCAAAGATAGATTTTTCCGTAAAATATATATCAAAAGTTAGGGGCCAAAATTTTTAGAAAGTGGCTATGTCTGATGTGAATTAAGTGCCACACTTGGAGAAAAGCCAAAGTTTTTATCAAATAAATAATATTCATGACCGTACGCATCTCAAAGGATTTCACATTTTCTCTATCATAGAGAGCTGACCCAGTAAGGCTTGACATTTTTGCTAAATAAAGCTCATTCTATCTAGCACATTTTGGTATAATAATGATTATGATGATGATTTTTAGATATAATGTTAGATTGGGTTGGAGTAATCTTAAATGTTTGAAGTCCCACGCTTAACTACAACATATGGGATCCAGAACAAATAAATGTTTTTAAAATAGTAAATGCAGAATAAGAGAGTTGTGGTAGGGTCTTTTTTTACACATGAAACATTGTGACATTATGATGAGCATGCAATAAATTGTTTATAATAGCTTATCTAATATACATTTCTATTTTGTAGCGGAAATATGAAACTTTAAAGAAAGATTAGTTGTATTTGATGCGTATTTGAATAATTCCCGCAAAATCTTAAATGCTTATACAGTTGAAGGAAAAATTTTCTTTATTAAATAACCAAAATAATACATTGAGAAAGATAATCAAGGAGCATAAGATGGATCCAGATATCTTTCTAAAAGAAAATACAGATGTTTATCCATCACTTTTTTCATCGAGAGATGTTGTGAGGGAAGAGCACAATATTCTTCAAAATATCAATAGTGCAGCACAGTATTTGCAGGTATCAGGATTTTTAGTAGAGAGCACTATAAAAACTAAGAAAACTCTACCTCTTTTGCAAGAAAAATATCAAGTTTCCCCTACAACACAAAATTGAAAAAAAAAATATTTTCATCGTCTGACAGGTGTGTTGTCAAACCTTCTGACACTTGTGTAGGAATTAAATATAGTGCCAACCAATTTTTATTTTTATTCTGTGTAGCAGACATAAGGACAAATACGATTCAGAATCATAGGTAGAAAATAGGATTCCCTTGTAATGGTGTTTCTTATATGATATAA
Source organism: Taxus chinensis (assembly GCA_019776745.2). Taxonomy (NCBI): domain Eukaryota; kingdom Viridiplantae; phylum Streptophyta; class Pinopsida; order Cupressales; family Taxaceae; genus Taxus; species Taxus chinensis. Next base: position 158,093,201 of record CM034153.1, on the reverse strand, counting down.
CTTGCCCAGAATATTTGAGAAGAAATTGATAATAACTTAGAATTTTGTAATTGTATTGGCTGATAATGCTTTATAAAAACATATGCCTTCATAAAGTAATCCACCTCTTCTTAGAATGAAATACAAGTTTAATTGTGAATTGGAACTATATTTATTGTTGTGTCACATTTCTTGAAAGTTTTAAACAATTTAATATTCAAATTTGTAATCAGATTTCTTCTTTCTTGTGAATATTTTTTGTTACTATTTAGAGATGTAAATCATGGTTTTAGAAATTTTGTGTGTATTTTTTTTATTATAGAAAGGATTATGTTTCATGCATAGATTAAATATTAATCACACAATGGATCTAAATAACTCACTAGCTTTATTAAAAAAAACAAAAACAAAATATAAAAAAATGAAATTGTACCAAGTAAAACAACATATAGTCTATTAAGACTAGTTGATAATAAATATGAAATATTAAATAATTTTTTCAATAGTGTCAAGAATGTAGACAATAAATTAGGAATCTGGTAATTGAAAAAGTGTTGGAGCAACCCGTTCATAAGTGTCTGAAAATTCTCCTGAATTAGTAGGGTGTTTAGTGGATGTGTTTGGATCCCCTGGATCAGTCAGAATGTTACCTAATCCTCTTCTTTGATGAGTGAATGTCCATAATTAAAATTTCTCTCTCATAAGGAAAATTTTCCACAAACTTACTAGATACATACAATTTCTCAAACAAATTTCCTAAATTTCTATCCAATCTATTACAAAACTTTTGATTTTACGAAGGATAATGCACTGAATACCCTCTCATACTTCAACAAATCCTAGGATCATAGTTTGAAAAAAGTTCATATAGTCAAACATACCCGTTCCAAAACCGTCTCACAAAATACTACTTGAATACAGTTTTTTTTCCAAAGTCTTCTAATGGAACCATTTTATATTGGCTCATCCAGAAAATAAAATTGCTCTGAAATAATCATGGAAAATGTTTGTGACTAAGAACTCAGTAACTTATTTTGAAAAATACCTTCAACAACAACATAATTATTTCTTCACACTTACATAAATGTTCCATTATCCTATTCATGTATTTTATAAATATATTACCGATGCACCTTTCAGTAACCCCTCCATCTCTATTCCAAAACAGTGGATTGAAAACTCCCATTACTTCAAGTACTTTATCTATTTTGAATCGTTCATGGATCTCTATAGATAAATATTCAAAAATATTTTTCAATTTATTTTGCGTGTCAAATTATACTGTTCATATAAATTATGTGTCAATCTTACTATCATCTAATTTTTATCCAACAAAATCTTGTCTTCTCTTAAAAGTGTGAAGTCGTATCTCTTTCCCATGAGTTCTTATGCACAAATGATCATTTATATTAAATTTTAAGTAACAACTTGGATTCTTAATGTCAGTTAATGTATTCCGTATTTCAAAAATAGGTCCCTAAAAAAAATCCCTCTAGCAAATATAAACTATCCAGACTTATCCATACATGTTTTCTTATTCGTACAAAGTATGTTACATAGATACATGCTCTTGTGGCATGCTTCGTCAAAACATTGAGCTCATTCAAACATTGGGCAAAATATCACATAATGTAAGTGAAATTTTCAATATCTATTAGATGGTACAACAAATCTTTATCTTTATCTACTTCCCTATGGTATTTATACATAAAACCTGTCAATGAAGGATATTCATCAAATATTGTAGAAGTGGGCTCATACATTGAAATCCATCTGGTATCTACATCTTTCAGAAGCTTTTACCCATCTTTCAATCCAACTGTAAATTTTTCAAATTCTAAAAAAATTTTTTGACTACGTGAATAATATGCATGCAATCCATAGATCAATTCCTCTACTTTGTTAACACTTTCGAATTTTCTCGCACTTTTATGCGCCACATTCATTCTATGAGCCATGTAATGAATTGCAATCATATAGGGTGCAACAGTTGTCTATATTCTGACGCAGAGACCATTTTTGTTCCCCTGCATTATAGTTGCACCATTAGTTCCAACCCAAACTAACTTTTTTACAATGGAAAAATCCTTCATACCTGTTATATCTTTCAAAATTGACAACAACAATTTGTAAAGGTTTTCAGAATTGTAACTTTCATTCATTTTACGAATAGCTAAGAGATGGGGATTTCTTACTTCATTTGCAAAAGTATATACATGAATACAAACCCATGAATTATTGTCCACTACTATGACCTCATCAATTGAAAGTAAAATAAACTTTATATTTTTTATAGTCTCATTCAAATCCTTCTTTTCCATGAGAAAAAGACATTTTGAAATTCCCCAATTACTGTTATCTAACCAATGTGATTGTGCAACGTTCTGTAAGACAATAACCTAATACAAAATTTAATTATCTAAGAAATCTGAAATGTGTCTTCCCTTTTTCAATATATGGAATACCGTAGCAAATTGAATACTTTTGGCAAGCATTTCAGTCTTCCTAGATTTTCCTAATTTTTCTATAATTTTTCCACCTATTTCATTTAGATTTTTCAAATGTTTTTGTTCATTTTCATACTCTTCTGCATACTTTACATGCAAGAAATCTTTTGCATTTTTCCACTTATGATATCTTACTATGTGCCCATCCTTTTTATTTTGTGAAATATATATTTTCCCACGTTTTTTTTTCAATGGAATCTAATTTGAGTTGCATTGTATGATCTTTCCCTTGTTTCCAACTACATATTTTACATCGACATTGATTTGGAATATCATTACCAATTTTTGGCTCCACAGGTTCAATAAAAGGATATTTGGCTACCCAGTCGAACCTAAAAGTCCTTCCTATTGTCTTGTTTGTCGTCTTTCTTCTCACATATTTTTTTATTACTTTCTTTGACTTCATCTTGTGCATCTAGGTTCTCATCAAGAATATATTGATCGTCACATCTCCTTTTTTCTAGAAACAAACATTGAAGTAAAAGCTTCCTTTGAGGTTGGTGTTGGATGATAATTTGATGAGTCTTCTTCTAGTTAGATGTTTTCAAGGGAATGAATGTTTTCATCAATAGGATCATCTCAGAAAATATTATTTTTTGAATATGTTTGAGAAATTTCTGCATATATAATTGTTACAAAAATATAGTATTAATTATTTATATGATTAATACAACTAAATAAACAATAGTACAGAGAGTAAATACTCAATTTAATAAAGAGGAGTACAAGAAACACATAGTATGGAAAATATAATAATTAAATTTTGTAAAGTAGTAGATAGTACATACCTATAATTTCTATAGATCCAAACACAATATTTTTTTTTGAGTTGTCAAAAGAGCCAAATAATGTCTTATTGCTCTTTTTTGAACTGGAAGTAACCTTCTTACCTTGTTTTCCAGAATCCATGTATATGTCGTAGATATTGACTATTGACAAAAAGTTAACGGGATAGACGATAAAGAGTCATATGGAATGGGTATGAGGGGCAAGAGGCTGGATAATAAAAGGTAGGATGGGATAAGGGTTGGACAAACAAGTTGGATGCAAAAGGTTAGATGGATTGATCTTGGATGGATTTATGTTGGATGGATTAAGGTTGGAAGGATTGATGTTGGATGATATAGGTTGAACACCAGAGGTTGGATGGAAAAATTATCGAAGCAAGATGGTAGTCACAGATTGCAAAAAAAGTTGGACACTCATCTATGTACTATACCTCAATGATATCTAAAGTGTTATATCTCGTTGAATATGAGTGTAGTTTGATTTGAAACATTTGTGAAATGCATGCATAAGTTCATTTCTAAGTGTAAATAGTTAGGCGAACCAACCCATATAAATGACTAGTCAGCCAAAATTTTAGGTGAACTGGGTGGTAGCCGATTGCTTAATAATTTCCATTTCCAATTTCCAAAAACCCCAATATTCACGAGTTTATGAAAATTTGCCACTAAAAATTTCCCTGACAAGAATTTAGCTTCCCAAATCATTGACGCCCCTGTAGTTAAACAATAAGATCCATTCAAACACAAATAAATACTTCCATTCACCCTAAGATTATCTTCCCATGGATTTGACCTATATCTTGGGAGTGAAAAAAATACCTAAAACTAAAGGAAATTAAATGTGTCTTTAGATGGGTTTTAGGGATTTTAGGGAAACTTATATCATAAGGCCCCAAATTTATCTAATCCTGGGGTCACTATTTGTTCATCATTCCTTAGTATTTATATGTGAAGTAATTGAGGTGGAATTAAAATAAATTTACTAAACCAATACGGTCTTGGAATAGATAACATTATAATTATAAGTTGTGGATGGAAATGGGTGGGAATGGGATTCATTTGGTTGTGCCAAATGGTATCACATGACCCTTTGTCACTCTCAAATATTTAAAAATAATAATAATTAGATAAAAATATAATAAAATAAGATTTGGTTAATACATTGAATTAAATAAACTATAGTAGACTTGATGATCCTAGCTAGGACACCTTAGTCTCCACTAATTACTATTGTGACCCCCTTAGGTTTGCCTTAGTGCAACAACGAGGTAATTTTGCCACGACTGCTAAATTTAAATGGAAAAAATTTATGACCTATGTTGTCGTCACAACTGAATCGTTGGTTGTGGTTTTTGGGAGATTTCGGATACATTTAATATTGTAACACCAATAATGTTTTCATCGTAAGTGCATAACGGAAAGAAAGGTAAGTGAACTAACTATTGTTATGACACGCAATATTTAAACTCAACAAAAAAAATTTCCCACAAAATTAGGAATACTTTATGTCATTTTTTCTTGAATCTTATTGGATTAAAAATGGGGCATTACAAACTGCAGAAAAATAATTTCAGACAATTAGATTTATTGTCAACATCGCAATGACATCAATAATGGAGAAAATGCTTATGAAAAAGTATGAAGAGTATGACCTTGTTTAGCATGCATTTTAGTGTTAGGATGATGCAAAACCAGTAGTTATATACAAATTTTTTTGGGAATATGCTACTAACATGAAATGTCATAGTATTAGTAAGAGAATATTTAGAACAATGAACTAAAAAATAGGAACTGCAAAGATAAAATTGGAGCATTACAATAAACTGGACAAATATTTTTTACACTAGTGTTACATACAAATTATCATTGAAATATGATGCATATCTCTACATACCATCCTTATACAACACTCATAAATGCATTAGAAGCATCAAATTCAACTTCTCTAGTCATCTTTCACTATGAACCATCACCTTGCTTAACAAGACAAATCTTGCTCAAATGTACAAAAATGAATAAAACATTGAAGTAAGGCTCAAATTAGCTTTGAACCTTCTTATATAAATCATAAAAAACCTTCTCAACAAATCAAATTATTTTCACATTATCATTTTTTGTCATTTTTCTATTGGACCCCAATTTTTCCTTATAGCCCTCCAAAATAAGTTTTTCTTATAAAAACTCTAAAAATACTCACTTCTAAATCTGAATGGTAAAAATTTTAGATACCTAATTTCCCTCATTACTCACCAACTTTTATTCACATTTTAGCAATCTTGATTAGGTATTTCTAGCCCTATCAGCTGAAAATGATACTTTTCCCAAATAGGAAGGCATGTTTTAAAACTCAATTTGGAAATAAATTGCAAAATATTTAATAAACATAAAGACTTAAAGACAAAATGTGTATTGTAAAATTTTCTATTAGAGCATGGTATAATAGGATCGATTCTTATTCGATTTAGAATGGCTTGAGTATGATTAACAATGAGCCTACTTTATACATCATGATAAATGAACAATATAAGACTATGATTGTTTGTTTATATGTGGATGATTTAATCATTACTGGAAACCTATCTACATATTCATTCAAATCATTCATGAAGAAATAATTTGACATGAAATGTCTAGGTCTAATGTACTACTTTTTGGGCATTAAAATTCAATAATAAAAAGTTTGAGTTTTTTATTTCACAAGAAAAACATGCTAATGATGTCTTGAAGAGATTTAATATGTTACTTTAGCAATCTAAATGTCCACATGGACACAAGTAGAGCTACACGCACTGAGAAACCTAAGGTGACTTATGTATAACATTACACTAAAAACCGTGGAGGTGAAACATCAAAATATAACCGTGTGTACATACCTACCACACCCTCGTGTTGTCAAATCTTCTACCAAGAGTGGAATTCCAAGAAAGATGTGCTTTTTGGTCTTCAAGAAAATAGCCTTGGACACAATAAAAAATATCAGTTGTAATAATTGTTTCCTTATCCTTTTGATCAAGAGATGTTGTGTACTCCATTTCCACCCAGATTTTATTTCCCTGAATTTGATAAATATAGGGGAAATGGTGATCCTCATGATAACGTAACATACTTATCCATGGCTTTCCAATAAGTTGCCTATAGTGATAACTACCTCGTTCGTTTATTCCCATGAAGTCTTGAGGCCAAGTCCATCTCCCAAAGAGTCTGTTTGCACATTTACAGAATTAGATGAGAAAATTGTTTGCAAATTTTCATTCAACATGGAAAGTGATATCACTATGCTAAACCTTTGTAATGCAAAACATGCAACAATGAAACTTCACTAATTTATTACAATTATGGTGAGGGGTTAGTTAGTCACTTCCCTTTCTCCATTCTAGATAAACAACTTGTCAGTATATTTTTACCTAAATTGCATCCTGAGATATCCTTTCCACTTGCAAATGCATTGTGTAAGCACCTTCGAAGGAAGTTATTGAAAAAAAAGTTCGATTGAAAAATGATTTTCTTTCCAAGTGGACCTTAAACCCTTCCAAAGAGATAATCGTGATATAAACCCATAGACAAGTCCAAGTTTTTCATCAAAAATAACAATGTTGTAGGTGACAGAATCACTAATTCCAAACATGTCCAAATGGTCCAAAACACTCCTCATTTAAACATCTCATAAGGACCACTCAAATCTGAAAACATTGAGAATATATTCCACTCACTGAATCTTTATCAATGATTCTAAAGCACTTGGATGCGGGTCAACATGGTCGAATTTCCAACCACTACAACACCCTTTTAAAATGATGCACCATAGCCATTTTCATATAAATACCATGAATATTTTGAATATCATTGCGTTAAAGACCATGCTACATATCGATGTATGGAATTAAAACACTTCATTCAGTATCTCATAGATCGAGGAGAAGTCGAGCTAGGTGCACAAGAACCCAACAAAACATCTAACAAGCAATTGTGAATTTATAAAGACCCATTCCCTAAGCATAAACAGGCGGAACAAAAGTTGGATCAAGGTCAATCCTAACAAGGAAAAAATTTCAATCATGTTGTTTCCAAAAAAACCAATCCATTTGATTATCTCATTGGATACATCCATCCCACTACCAAGCATATAAATACCATCAAAAAAAATCACAAGCGTGTGTCATGGTAATGCAATGCGCTCATCTTATCATCCCAAAACCTCCTTTGACTACTCCTTCGGAGGGTCATTACGATCTCCTTGAGAAGCTTGAGAACAAAACCGTGAAGATATTTATCTTTGATCTTCTCAAGATATCTAATGTTCACAAGGATATCCTCAAATTCCATGCATGTAGAACTGATTGAAAGATACTATGGCTATCATTGGATCTTTGTTACGCTTATCACCAGATACCAAATACTTCCAATTCCTTATCAATCATCTAATGGTACCGGCATGTGACATGTCAGAATCATGATTGGTATGTGAAGTTGTTGGTCCCTTTTCCCCTGGTACATTGATATTTATAACTACCTAAAGGATGGTACCTTCCCACCCAACCTCTCCCACTCCCAAAACAAAACCCTTATCTAACGTATAGCATGTTACACCCTACTAGGGGGCACCCTCTATCGGCAAGGTTAAGATAGGACTCTATTACCTTTCCTTAAATCTAAAGAAGTTATCCAAGCAACTAAAGAGGTTCATCCAAGCATCTATGGTGCTCATACAAGTGGCATGGTTCTTGCAAATAAATTCCTATGTGTGGGATACTAATGACCTACTATGGAAATAGATTGTTTCCAGTATGTGAAGAAATGTGTCCTATGTCAAAATCACATAAATTTGATTCATGAGTCATCTCAATCATTACAACCTATCATAACACCATGGTCATTTTCCAAATTGGGGCTCAATCTTATAGGAAAACTCACCCCCACCACATCTAATGGACACAAACACATTATCACTGCTATTGAGTAGTTTAAATATGGGTGGAGGTTGTTCCTCTCACTTATGTTATAAGTTCCCATATTTCCAAGTTCATCATAAACCACGGTCATTTTTTGTTATGGTATCCTTTCTACACTTGTATCTGACAATGGAAAATCATTCAAAAACAAGCAAGTGAAGGCTTTGTGCCAACACTTTAAAATTCACCAAAATTGGTCTACATCTTATTACCCTCAAGGTAATGGGAAATTTTAGGCCACCAATAAAAGGCTTGTTAGGATTATGCAGAAAATGGTTTGTAAAACAGGCCGCAATTGGCATATCAAAATCCATCCTTCCCTCTGGGTCTATCGCACTACCATCCACACACCTATGGGTACAACCCCTTATTCCTTGGTATTTGGAACTGAAGCCATTATACCTCTAGATCAAACTCCCCTCTTTCTGAATCTCCTTGCGAGACTATTTAGATAAAGATGGGGATTATATAGTATCCAGGATAGCAAAGCTTAACATTCTAGATGAAAAAACACCTCACACCCTAAACCATTTTAAGTATATCATAATCAAATCCATGCAAGCTATAATAAATGTATCATCCCTTGGTAATTTGAGGTAGGTGATCTCGTGCTTAAGGAAAACCATTTTAAACACTACTAAATAACTTGAAAAGAAAGGGAAATTTGAGCCTAATTGGTTAGGGTCATACATTGTGGTGGCTAAATGTGGTTCTAGGGCCTATAAAATTGCATACCCTAATGGTGAGGAGCTCAGGGAACCTATGAACATTATACATATCAATCATTTCTATTCTAGAGCTTGGGAGCATTCAAAAAATCAAAAAATCAAAAACAGTAAAAAGAAATAAATTCGTTCAAATGTGAAAACCATGCAATTGTGGCACTTTGGGACATTCCTTCAATGAAAATCAGTTTCAGCACCATAGGAGGATTCATTATTCACAAGAATCTCACACATGGGGGGTATGATCACTTCTTCCTAGCTAATCCTTTGCTTGTGTTTGAAATCCTTTTGGGCCTATCCTTTGTGTCCTTGATCTGGTTAATCCTATTCGTGTATATGTGTGGGATTTCCCTTATATATTCTCACCTTTCACTGGGGGCATCTTTGCATCTTCATTTTCTTGTACATAGTATTAGAAACATTCCAAAAAACCATAAAGATTCAAAAGATCCTAAAAAATCCAAAAAAGATTGGTAAATATTCTTCAAAAATTCAAAACATTGGTAAAAATTCAAAAATTCTAAACATTCACAAAACATAAAATCCTAAAAATTAAAAACTATACTACAAAACATCTTATTTTAGTGTTTGTTTGTTCTAGTGCATGACATGCGTAGCATCTTGTGATCTTCCTCCATCAAAAAATTTGGTTTGTTTGATATGTCTATCTTCCTGACATATATCATTGCTCGCAGCAATTTCATAGCACATGTGGCTTTCCATGAGACTTTTATGGGAATTTGGAGAGTGATTTGGATGACATGGAGGATTTTATTAGTTGGAGGGATAATACATGTCACCCTCCCATGGGATTTTGGGAGGGATAATTTTCCTATATCTTGTTTGAATTTTGATGTTTGGGTCATTTTGGTAGATAACTTTGGTGGGGGGAAATTTGGGAGCTTGAAGGAGACAAAGACGAGGAGCTTGTGGACTTGAGCTTGGAGTGTTAAGTAGGTATCACACCCCCATTGTATATTGATTTAGATAAATTTCTTGTATGAGTTTTAATGTATTAAAATTTGTAATGATTTTGATTTTGGGCGGTGGTTTGGGGATCCTTATTGTTCTTGAGTTTTGCTTTGTGTTGAAAATTTTTATCTTGGTATCCTTTTCTTTTTCACTCCATTTGGAATGTGGATTTTGGAGTGGGAAGGTACCATCATCTACATTCCTTCTTGGGGAATCCATGAATGTTTTATTAACACGACAGGGTATAATGGAGGTATTTGGTTTGTTGGTTGTGAAGAATCTTGGAATTACTACCTTGTGGATATTTTGACACTCTTGATATTATATATTTTAGTCTTCTGTGATCCTCTTCCCCTCCTCCCTTTCCAATTGTTCTTTCTATTTTTTTGGATTTGGATTTCAGTTAATTTTCCTTTTATTCTCTCTGGTTATCCTATGTTTTAGTGCTTGAAAATATTGTTGTTCGTGATATCCTTGTAGCATGATAAACCTCTTTTGATGGGCTTGGTGGAGGAAACATCCCAATTCCTTTGGGATGAAGGCATTGATGATGCTTATAGGTTGGTAGGTATATCATGCCTTCATTTTGGTGGTGTTTTAGAGCATATTGAATGTGAAAATGGGAGCTATTTGTGGACATATCCTGAGGAATGGATCGAAAGTTATAAATTTCGTCAATTTGTTCCCCTTTTAGGGAGGTTTGTTATACTTCATTTTAATTGTTGATTTTTATTTTAATGGATATTATGGTTATGTGTCTCCTCCCTTGAGAGGAAGGTTGTAAGTTTTGTAAACAAAGGGTTTTGGATTATTTTCCCTTTGGTTTTGTGTTGGATACTTAAATTGTTTGTTTTTCATTATCTCCTTGATGTACTTAAGAATGTCGCTTCCGTTTGAATCATGAAATGATGTAACTAAATTTATTTGAAATGTAAAGAGTTATACTCTTACGTTATTTGATTAATTTATTGCAAGCAAAAAAAATGAAATAGCTCTTCATATTATTTTATTTTTCTTGTCAAATACATTATCTATATTGTGAAATTTTAGAAAAAGAGAAGGAAAGAGATTTTGAGTGTAATGTTTTATGGCTCAATATGAAATCTGAGAAAGATGGTGAAAACTTTAGGTTATAAATAGTTAGAAAACAAAGCTAGTTTAAAGTATGTTTAGATCTTTCTTTCTCTTGTCTGAAATCATATTTTTGTATGCTCATTTAAGTAAGAAAAATGTTTTATATCCTTTTTAGATCATATGGTTCTGGTATATAAAGAAAAATGTATTGATGAGATTTAAGACTAAGTTACCCTCTCATCTCTTAGGAAAATCATATTGTTGATCTCTTAAGTCTAAAGCACTACATCTATGTATATATATATATAAGGTTTGTACTCAAAAATATAGTTAGGAGAATTCCGGATAAATCCTCTCCTTTAATCAATATGAACACACACACACATGTGTGTGCGTGTGTATTTATATCTAAACATATATATGTTTTTTAAATATACGTATGTTTTGTGTTATATGTTTTGAATCTATTTTTTCTCCTTGATTGCATTTTAGTTGAAGGGGTTTGTATGTATGTAGGTATGTATGATGTATGTATTTATGTATGTATGATGTATGTATGCAATCTTCTCACTAGCGCGTTGTCCCAAATATCTATAAACATGCCCCAAGTAGGATTTATTTCTCCCCCCTCAGATGGATATCTACAATACAAATAAAAAAGGAGCATCATTCTTTAGTCATCGCCCTGTAGGTGAAGGACTATTTCCAAAACAACAAAATGATCCTCCATTAAACACTGTGATAAACAAGAATGTAGCTCCCAAATCTTGGTTTGCCCCTGCAGTTAAAAAATAAGAGCCATTCAAACACAAAGTAATACTTCTATTCACCTTGAGCTTCCTCCCATGGAGTCACCTATAGCTTGGGAGTGAAAAATAAAATACCTAAAACTAAAGGAATAAATTCGTTTAGATGGATTTAGGGCAACATAAATCCTAAGCCCCAAATTTATCTAATCTTAGTGTCAATATTTCTTCCTCATACCTTTGTATTTACATGGGAAGTAATTGAGGTGGAATTAAATAAATTATTAGACCCCTAAGGTCTTGGAATAGATAATATTATGATTATAAGTTAGGAATGGAAATGGGTGAGCATGGGATTCATGTGGCTGGGCCAAATGGAATCCCATGGCCCTTTTTCTCTCTCAAATATTTATAAATAATAATAATGAGATAAAAATATAGTAAAATAAGATTTGGTTAATACATTGATTTAATTATCCTCACTAGGACAACTTAGCCGTGTGTTAATATCATTGCAACCCCTTCAGGTTTTCCATAGCGCAAAGGCAACGTAATTTTGATATGGACCGCTAAATTTTAATGGAAACATTTTTACAACCCATGTTGTCATCATAACTGAATCATTAGGCACGGTTTTTGGGACACTTCAGATACAATTCAATATTTGTAACACGAATACTTTTTTCTTTGTAAGTGCCTAATAGAAAGAATAAACATGTGAAATTAACTATTGTTACAACACACGAGATTTAAACTCGACAAAAAAAATCCCCAAAAAATTAGGATTCATTTATGTCATTTTGTTTTGGATCTTATTGGGGTAAAAATGCGGCATTACAGTTGTTATCAAAATGAGGCTTAAACACGTATACCTCTTGGTTAACTTGATAAGAGGATAGTGTTTTTTTAAACCACATGTGGGTTTATTGTGGTGAGTTTTAATCAGAGTGTGATGGGGATTCGATGGGATTGTACTCAATTCCATTTTTTGTAAGACATATGTGTCTCTCGATGAGCATATGGTAAAGGAACCCAGATTCTATGTTATTTTTTGATGTTGTTTCAAAACCTGCGAAGGTCATCATTAGCTGAAGTGTTGTTTTTCTTGGATAAATTTATGGGAAATAATACTTTGGGTGACACTTAGAAACCGTTATGGAGGAGATATGGCGATGGGTAAGCATTTAGATCTTGATATCATTAGTAGTTAGGACATTCGATTATGTTATTGGGTTTAGTGGCTATAGATATTGTTAGTCTTGGTATTTGGAAGCTTATTTTTCCACCTAAGAGATCATATCTCACATCAGACATCTTATTGGATCCATATAACTTATTTATTATGAGATACTCACTCAATGATTAGTACCACTACTAGTGGCCCACAAAAGTCTACGTAGTGATTGTGATGTGGATATTTTCCATTTTGGTTATATTTGTAAACTTGATATTTATGGAACCATATTTTTATTTATTTGATTTATTGAAAAGGCTCTGAGGCTCTTCTGCTTATTTTTGGGCTTATTGCAATATTTTCATAGTTTGAATACGGCTACTTAGGCATTTCCTTTTTAATACTAATATTTTATCTCTTTTGGTGACTCAAAGCTTCATTATTTTTTAGGCCACTTGGATAAACTATTGGCAAGAATGTTATTTGTTTTTTTGTGCCTGATTATGAGTTGGTTCTACTTTGTTCGTGTTGTGCACTCTTTTCATATGCGGGTACGCCCAAGGTGTCATTACTGTATGTTGGGGGATATAAGACATACCCTTAGTTTTTTTGTGCCAGTGCTCCATGCATATAGGACCATGGAGTGACTTGCCTCACTTGATTATGGACACTCAGCCTCCTTTGGGTGGAGTGACACTTACTGATATTTGGTCTCCTTGGTGGAGAGACATACTTGTTTTTAAGTCCTCTTCGGTTGAGAGACTTCTATGTGTAGACACCGATTTTTGGTATAGTACCCCTTCATCATCTCACATTCATTCAACCCTCACTCTCACTTTTCTCTTTCCTAAATTTAAATAAATTCCATCTATTTACTCACCTTATTTAATTCTTATCAATGGGTCCACATGGGAGCCCATTTGATAAGTAATTAATAGGTGAGTAAATAGATGAATTTTTTAATTTAGGAAGAGAAAAGTGTAGTGAGGGTGAATGAATGTGAGATGATGACGGGGTACTGATACCAAAATCGTTTCTACACCATAGAAGTCTCTCACCGAAGAGGACTTAAAACAGTAATGTCGCTCCACCAAGGGAGGACCAAATATCAGTAGTTCCTCACCAAAGGAGGCTTAGTGTCCTAATCCAGTGAGGCCAAGGTTCCCCCCCACTCCATGGTCTCTATATGCATGGATCACTGGCACAAAAAACTAGGGTATTCTTATCTCCCCAACATAACCGTAATGACACCTTGGGCGTACCGCAATGAAAAGAGTGCACAACACGAACAAAGTAAACCCATCATATGCAGGCACAAAAAAACAAATAACATTCTTGCCAATAGTTTTATCCAGTGGCCTAAAAAATAATGAAGCTTTGAGTCACCAAAAGAGATAAAATATTAGTATTAAAAAGGAAATGCCTAAGTAGCCGTATTCAAACTATGAAAATATTGCAATAAGCCCAAAAATAAGCAGAAGAGCCTCAGAGCCTTTTCAATAAATCAAATAAATAAAAATATGGTTCCATAAATATCAAGTTTACAAATATAACCAAACTGGAAAATATCCACATCACAATCACTACGTAGACTTTGTGGGCCACTAGTAGTGGTACTAATCATTGAGTGAGTATCTCATAATAAATAAGTTATATGGTCCAATAAGATGTCTGATTGTGAGATATGATCTCTTAGGTGGAAAAATAAGCTTCCAAATACCAAGACTAACAATATCTATAGTCCACTTAAACCAATAACATAATCGAATGTCCTAACTACTAATGATATCAAGATCTAAATGCTTACCCATCGCCATATCTCCTCCATAACGGTTTCTAAGTGTCACCCAAAGTATTATTTCCCATAAATTTATCCAAGAAAAACAACACTTCAGCTAATGATGACCTTCGCAGGTTTGAAACAACATCAAAAAATACATAGAATCTGGTTCCTTTACCATATGCTCATCGAGAGACACATATGTCTTACAAAAAATGAATTGAGTACTAATCCCATCGAATCCCCATCACACTCTGATTAAAACTCACCACAATAAACCCACATGTTGTTAAAAAAAACACTATCCTCTTATCAAGTTAACCAGAGGTATACGTGTTTAAGAGCCTCATTTTGATAACAACTGTAATGCCGCATTTTTACCAACCAATAAGAGCCAAAACAAAATGACATAAATGGAATCCTAATTTTTTGGGGATTTTTTTTTGTCGATTTTTAAATCTCGTGTGTTGTAACAATAGTTAATTCACATGTTATCTTCTATTAGGCACTTACAAAGAAAAAGTTATGTAGTGTTACAAATATTGAATGTATCTGAAGTGTCCCAAAAACCGTGCCTAATGATTCAGTTATGATGACAACATGGGTTGTAAAATGTTTCCATTAAAATTTAGGCGGTCATAATCAAAATTACGTTGCCTTTGCCTATGGAAAACCTGAAGGGGTTGCAATGATATTTAACAACGGCTAAGTTGTCCTAGTGAGGATAATTAAATCAATGTATTAACCAATCTTATTTTACTATATTTTTATCTCAATTATTATTATTTATAAATATTTGAGAGAGAAAAAGGGCCATGGGATTCCATTTGGCCCAGCCCACATGAATCCATGCTCACCCATTTCCTTCCTAACTTATAATCATAATATTATCTATTCCAAGACCTTAGGGGTCTAATAAATTTATTTAATTCCACCTCAATTACTTCCCATGTAAATACAAAGGTATGAGGAAGAAAATATTGACACTAAGATTAAGATAAATTTGGGGCTTAGGATTTATGTTGCCCTAAAATCCATCTAAAACGAAAATTTTATTTCCTTTAGTTTTAGGTATTTTATTTTTCACTCCCAAGCTATAGGTTGGACTCCATGGGGAGAGAAGCTCAAGGTGAAATAGAAGTATTACTTTGTGTTTGAATGGCTCTTATTTTTTAACTGCAGGGGCAACCAAGATTTGGGAAGCTACATTCTTGTTTTATCACAGTGTTTAATGGAGGATCATTTGTTTGTTTTGGAATAGTCCTTCACCTACAGGGCGATGACTAAGAATGATGCTCCTTTTTTATTTGTATTGTAGATATCCATCTGAGGGGAGAATAAATCCTACTTGGGGCAGTTTTATAGATATTTGGGGACAACCGCGCTAGTGAGAAGATGCATACATACATACATACATACATAAATACATACATACATACATACATACATACATACATAAACCCCTTCAACTAAAATGCAATCAAGGAGAAAAAATAGATTCAAAACATATAAGCACAAAACATACGTATATTTAAAAAACATATATATGTTTAGATATAAATACACACGCACACACATGTGTGTGTGTGTTCATATTGATTAAAGGAGAGGATTTATCCGGAATTCTCCTAACTATATTTTTGAGTACAAACCTTATATATATATATACATAGATGTAGTGCTTTAGACTTAAGAGATCAACAATATGATTTTCCTAAGAGATGAGAGGGTAACTTAGTCTTAATCTCATCAATACATTTTTCTTTATATACCAGAACCATATGATCTAAAAAGATAATAAAAACATTTTCTTACTTAAATGAGCATACAAAAATATGATTTCAGACAAGAGAAGAAAGATCTAAACATACTTTAAAACTAGCTTTGTTTTTCTAACTATTTATAACCTAAAGTTTTCACCATCTTTCTCAATTTCATATGAGCCATAAAACAATTACACTCAAAAATCTCTTTCCTTCTCTTTTTCTAAAATTTCACAATATAGATAATGTCATGTGACAAGAAAAATAAAATAAATGAAAGAGCTATTTCATTTTTTTTTGCTTGCAATAAACTTAATCAATAACGTAAGAGTATTAACTCTTTTACATTTCAAATAAATTTTAGTTTACATCATTTCCATGATTCAAACGGAAGCGACATTCTTAAGTACAGTCAAGGAGATAATGGAAAAACAAACAATTTAAAGTATCCAACACAAACCAAGGGAAAATAATCCAAAACCCTTTGTTTACAACTTACAACCTTCCTCTCAGGGAGAGACTACATAACCATATATCCATTTAAAAATAAAAATCAACAATTAAAAGGAAGTATAACAACCTCCCTAAAAGGGGAACAAATTGACGAAATTTATAACTTTCGATCCATTCCTCAGGATATGTCCCAAATAGCTCCAATTTTCACAATTCATATGCTCTAAACACCACCAAAATGAAGGCATGATATAACCTACCAACCTATAAGCATCATCAATGCCTTCATCCCAAAGGAATTGGATGTTTTCCTCCACCAAGCCCATCAAAAAGAGGTTTATCATGCTACACAGGATATCAACGGAACAAACAATATTTGCAAGCACTAAAACAAGGATAACCAAGAGAGGAATAAAAGAAAATTAACTGAAATCCAAATCCAAAAAAAGAAAGAACAAATTGAAAGGGAGGAGGGGAAGAGGATCACAGAAGACTAAAATATATAATATCAGAGTGTCAAAATATCCACAAGGTAGTAATTCCAAGATTCTTCACAACCACAAAACAAATACCTCCATTATAAGCCCTGTCGTGTTAATAAAACATTCATGGATTCCCCAAGAATGGATGTAGAATGATGGTACCTTCCCACTCCAAATCCACATTCCAAATGGAGTGAAAAAGAAAGGATACCAAGATAAAATTTTCAACACAAAGCAAAACTCAAGAACAATAAAGGATCCCAAACCACCGCCCAAAATCAAATCATTACAAAATTTTAATACATTAAAACTCATACAGAAATTATCTAAATCAATATACAATGGGGGTGTGATACCTACTTAACACTCCAAGCTCAAGTCCACAAGCTCCTCGCTCTTTGTCTCCTTAAGCTCCCAATTTCCACCACCAAAGTTATCTAACCAATAATGACCCAACATCAAAATTCAACAAGATATAGGAAAATTATCCCTCCCAAAATCCCATGGGAGGGTGACATGTATTATCCCTCCAACTAATAAAATCCTCCATGTCATCCAAATCACTCTCCAAATTCCATAAAAGTCTCATGGAAGCCACATGTGCTATGAATTGCTGCGAGCAATGATATATGTCAGGAAGATAGACATATCAAACAAGACCAATTTTTTGATGGAGGAAGATCACAAGATGCTACGCATGTCATGCACTAGAACAAACAAACACTAAAATAAGATGTTTGTAGTAGAGTTTTTATATTTTTAGGATTTATATGTTTTGTGAATGTTTAGAATTTTTGAATTTTTACCATGTTTTGAATTTTTGAAGAATATTTACCAATCTTTTTTGGATTTTTTAGGATCTTTTTGAATCTTTATGGTTTTTTGGAATGTTTCTAATACTGATGTACAAGAAATGAAGATGCAAAGATGCCCCCAGTGAAAGGTGAGAATATATAAGGGAAATCCCACACATATACACGAATAGGATTAACCAGATCAAGGACACAAAGGATAGGCTCAAAAGGATTTCAACACAAGCAAAGGATTAGCTAGGAAGAAGTGATCATACCCCCCATGTGTGAGATTCTTGTGAATAATGAATCCTCCTATGGTGGCTGAAAACTGATTTTCATTGAAGGAATTGTCCAAAGTGCCACAATTGCATGGTTTTCACATTTGAACGAATTTATTTCTTTTTACTGTTTTTGATTTTTTGATTTTTGAATGCTCCCAAGCTCTAGAATAGAAATGATTGATATGTATAATGTTCATAGGTTCCCTGAGCTCCCTCACCATTAGGGTATGCAATTTATAGGCCCTAGGAACCACATTTAGCCACCACAATGTATGACCCTAACCAAGTAGGCTCAAATTTCCCGTTCTTTTCAAGTTATTTAGTAGTGTTAAAATGGTTTTCCTTAAGCACGAGATCACCTACCTCAAATTACCAAGGGATGATACATTTATTATAGCTTGCATGGATTTGATTATGATATACTTTAAAATGGTTTAGGGTGTGAAGGTGTTTTTCATCTAGAATGTTAAGCTTTGCTATCCTGGATACTATATAATCCCCATCTTTATCTAAATAGTCTCGCAAGGAGATTCAGAAAGAGGGGAGTTTGATCTAGAGGTATAATGGCTTCAGTTCCAAATACCAAGGAATAAGGGGTTGTACCCATAGGTGTGTGGATGGTAGTGGCGATAGACCCAGAGGGAAGGATGGATTTTGATATGCCAATTGCGGCCTGTTTTACAAACCATTTTCTTGCATAATCCTAACAAGCCTTTTATTGGTGGCCTAAAATTTCCCATTACCTTGAGGGTAATAAGATGTAGACCATTTTTGGTGAATTTTAAAGTGTTGGCACAAAGCCTTCACTTGCTTGTTTTTGAATGATTTCCATTGTCAGATACAATGGTAGAAAGGATACCATAACAAAAAATGACGTGGTTTATGATGAACTTGGAAATATGGGAACTTATAACATAAGTGAGAGGAACAACCTCCACCCCTATTTAAACTACTCAATAGCCATGATAATGCATTTGTGTCCATTAGATGAGGTGGAGGTGAGTTTTCCTATAAGATTGAGCCCCAATTTGGAAAATGACCATGGTGTTATGATAGGTTGTAATGATTGAGATGACTCATGAATCAAATTTAATGTGATTTTGACATAGGACACATTTCTTCACATACTGGAAACAATCTATTTCCATAGTAGGTCATTAGTATCCCCACACATAGGAATTTATTTGCAAGAACCATGCCACTTGTATGAGCACCATAGATGCTTGGATGAACCTCTTTAGTTGCTTGGATAACTTCTTTAGATTTAAGGAAAGGTAATAGAGTCCTATCTTAACCTTGCCGATAGAGGGTGCCCCCTAGTAGGGTGTAACATGCTATACGTTAGATAAGGGTTTTGTTTTGGGAGTGGGAGAGGTTGGGTGGGAAGGTACCATCCTTTAGGTAGTTATAAATATCAATGTACCAGGGGAAAGGGACCGAACAACTTCACATACCAATCATGATTCTGACATGTCACATGCCGGTACCATTAGATGATGATAAGGAATTGGAAGTATTTGGTATCTGGTGATAAGCGTAACAAAGATCCAATGATAGCCATAGTATCTTTCAATCAGTTCTACATGCATGGAATTTGAGGATATCCTTGTGAACATTAGATATCTTGAGAAGATCAAAGATAAATATCTTCACGGTTTTGTTCTCAAGCTTCTCAAGGAGATCGTAATGACCCTCCGAAGGAGTAGTCAAAGGAGGTTTTGGGATGATAAGATGAGCGCATTGCATTACCATGACACACGCTTGTGATTTTTTTGATGGTATTTATATGCTTGGTAGTGGGATGGATGTATCCAATGAGATAATCAAATGGATTGGTTTTTTTGGAAAA
This sequence comes from Taxus chinensis, assembly GCA_019776745.2. NCBI lineage: Eukaryota > Viridiplantae > Streptophyta > Pinopsida > Cupressales > Taxaceae > Taxus > Taxus chinensis. The sequence continues at coordinate 158,072,885 of CM034153.1, read as the reverse complement.
ACATGATTGAAAATTTTTTCCTTGTTAGGATTGACCTTGATCCAACTTTTGTTCCGCCTGTTTATGCTTAGGGAATGGGTCTTTATAAATTCACAATTGCTTGTTAGATGTTTTGTTGGGTTCTTGTGCACCTAGCTCGACTTCTCCTCGATCTATGAGATACTGAATGAAGTGTTTTAATTCCATACATCGATATGTAGCATGGTCTTTAACGCAATGATATTCAAAATATTCATGGTATTTATATGAAAATGGCTATGGTGCATCATTTTAAAAGGGTGTAGTGGTTGGAAATTCGACCATGTTGACCGCATCCAAGTGCTTTAGAATCATTGATAAAGATTCAGTGAGTGGAATATATTCTCAATGTTTTCAGATTTGAGTGGTCCTTGTGAGAGTTTTAAATGAGGAGTGTTTTGGACCATTTGGACATGTTTGGAATTAGTGATTCTGTCACCTACAACATTGTTATTTTTGATGAAAAACTTGGACTTGTCTATGGGTTTTATATCACGATTATCTCTTTGGAAGGGTTTTAAGGTCACTTTGGAAAGAAAATCATTTTCAATCGAACTTTTTTTTCAATAACTTCTTCGAAGGTGCTTACACAATGCATTTGCAAGTGAAAGGATATCTCAGGATGAAATTTAGGTAAAAATATACTGACAAACTATTTCTTTAGAATGGAGCAAGGGAAGTGACTAACTAACCCTCACCATAATTGTAATAAATTAGTGAAGTTTTCATTGTTGCATTGTTTTGCATTACAAAGGTTTAGCATAGTGATATCACTTTCCATGTTGAATGAAAATTTGCAAACAATTTTCTCATCTAATTCTGTAAATGTGCAAACAGACTCTTTGGGGAGATGGACTTGGCCTCCAAGACTTCATGGGAATAAACGAACGAGGTAGTTATCACTATAGGCAACTTATTGGAAAGCCATGGATAAGTATGTTACGTTATCATGAGGATCACCATTTCCCCTATATTTATCAAATTCAGGGAAATAAAATCGGGTGGAAATGGAGTACATCAACATCTCTTGATCAAAAGGATAAGGGAACAATTATTACAACTGATATTTTTATTGTGTCCAAGGCTATTTTTCTTGAAGACCACAAAAGCACATCTTTCTTGGAATTCCACTCTTGGTAGAAGATTTGACAACACGAGGGTGTGGTAGGTATGTACACACGTTATATTTTGATGTTTCACCTCCACGGTTTTAGTTGTTGTAATGTTATAATAAGTCACCTTAGGTTTCTCAGTGCGTGTACGCTCTACTTGTGTCCATGTGGACATTTAGATTGCTAAAGTAACATATGAAATCTCTTCAAGACATCATTAGCATGTTTTTTCTTGTGAAATAAAAACTCAAACTTTTTATTATTGAATTTTAATGCCCCAAAAAGTAGTACATTAGACCTAGACATTTCATGTCAAATTATTTCTTCATGAATGATTTGAATGAATATGTAGATAGGTTTCCAGTAATGATTAAATCATCCACATATAAACAAACAATCATAGTCTTATATTGTTCATTTATCATGATGTAGAAAGTAGGCTCATTGTTAATCAGACTCAAAGCCAGTCTAAATCATAAGAATCGATCCTATTATACCATGCTCTATATAACATTTTTACAATACACATTTTGTCTTTTAAGTCGTTTATGTTTTATAAATATGTTGCAATTTTTTCCAAATTGAGTTTTAAACATGCCTTCCTATGTGGGAAAAGTAATCATTTTCAGCTGATAGGGCTAGAAATACCTAATCAAGATGCTAAAATGTGAATAAAGTTGGTGGTAATGAGGAAATTAGGTATCTAAATTTTTACCATTCAGATTTTAGAGTGAGTATTTTAAGAGTTTTTATAAGAAACACTTATTTTGGAGGCTTATAAGGAAAATTGGGGTCCATATAACTGACAAAAAATGATAATGTGAAATTGGGGCGTTTGAGAAAAAGAGATAAAGCGTTGAGAAGTTTTTTTTATGATTTAGATAAGAAGGTTCAAAGCTAATTTGAGCCTTACTTCAATGTTTTATTCATTTTTTGTACTATTTGAGCAGATTTGTCTTGTTAAGCAAGGTGATGGTTCATAGTGAAAGATGACTAGAGAAGTTGAATTTGATGCTTCTAATGCATTTATGAGTGTTGTATAAGGATGGTATGTAGAGATATGCATCATATTTCAATGATAATTTGTATGTAACACTAGTGTAAAAAAATATTTGTCCAGTTTATTGTAATGCTCCAATTTATCTTTGCAGTTCCTATTTTTTAGTTCATTGTTCTAAATATTCTCTTACTAATACTATGACATTTCATGTTAGTAGCATATTCCCAAAAAAATTGTATATAACTACTGGTTTTGCATCATCTAACACTAAAATGCATGCTAAACAAGGTCATACTCTTCATACTTTTTCATAAGCATTTTCTCCATTATTGATGTCATTGCGATGTTGACGATAAATCTAATTGTCTGAAATTTATTTTCTTGCAGTTTGTAATGCCCCATTTTTAATCCAATAAGATTCAAGAAAAAATGACATGAAGTATTCCTAATTTTTTGGGGAATTTTTTTTTTGAGGTTAAATATCGTGTGTTTCAACAATAGTTAGTTCACTTACCGTTCTTTCCGTTATGCACTTACGATGAAAACATTATTGGTGTTACAATATTAAATGTATCCGAAATCTCCCAAAAACCACAACCAACGATTCAGTTGTGACGACAACATAGGTCATAAATTTTTTCCATTTAAATTTAGCAGTCGTGGCAAAATTACCTCGTTGTTGCACTAAGGCAAACCTAAGGGGGTCACAATAGTAATTAGTGGAGACTAAGGTGTCCTAGCTAGGATCATCAAGTCTACTATAGTTTATTTAATTCAATGTATTAACCAAATCTTATTTTATTATATTTTTATCTAATTATTATTATTTTTAAATATTTGAGAGTGACAAAGGGTCATGTGATACCATTTGTCACAACCAAATGAATCCCATTCCCACCCATTTCCATCCACAACTTATAATTATAATGTTATCTATTCCAAGACCGTAGGGGTTTAGTAAATTTATTTTAATTCCACCTCAATTACTTCCCATATAAATACTAAGGAATGAGGAACAAATAGTGACCCCAAGATTAGATAAATTTGGGCCTTAGGATTTAAGTTTCCCTAAAATCCCTAAAACCCATCTAAAGACACATTTAATTTCCTTTAGTTTTAGGTATTTTTTTCACTCCCAAGATATAGGTCAAATCCATGGGAAGAGAATCTTAGGGTGAATGGAAGTATTTATTTGTATTTGAATGGATCTTATTGTTTAACTACAGGGGCGTCAATGATTTGGGAAGCTAAATTCTTGTCAGGGAAATTTTTAGTGGCAAATTTTCATAAACTCGTGAATATTGGGGTTTTTGGAAATTGGAAATGGAAATTATTAAGCAATCGACTACCACCCAGTTCACCTAAAATTTTGGCTGACTAGTCATTTATATGGGTTGGTTCGCCTAACTATTTACACTTAGAAATGAACTTATGCATGCATTTCACAAATGCTTCAAATCAAACTACACTCATATTCAATGAGATATAACACTTTAGATATCATTGAGGTATAGTACATAGATGAGTGTCCAACTTTTTTTGCAATCTGTGACTACCATCTTGATTCGATAATTTTTCCATCCAACCTCTGGTGTTCAACCTATATCATCCAACATCAATCCTTCCAACCTTAATCCATCCAACATAAATCCATCCAAGATCAATCCATCTAACCTTTTGCATCCAACTTGTTTGTCCAACCCTTATCCCATCCTACCTTTTATTATCCAGCCTCTTGCCCCTCATACCCATTCCATATGACTCTTTATCGTCTATCCCGTTAACTTTTTGTCAATAGTCAATATCTACGACATATACATGGATTCTGGAAAACAAGGTAAGAAGGTTACTTCCAGTTCAAAAAAGAGTAATAAGACATTATTTGGCTCTTTTGACAACTCAAAAAAAAATATTGTGTTTGGATCTATAGAAATTATAGGTATGTACTATCTACTACTTTACAAAATTTAATTATTATATTTTCCATACTATGTGTTTCTTGTACTCCTCTTTATTAAATTGATTATTTACTCTCTGTACTATTGTTTATTTAGTTGTATTAATCATATAAATAATTAATACTATATTTTTGTAACAATTATATATGCAGAAATTTCTCAAACATATTCAAAAAATAATATTTTCTGAGATGATCCTATTGATGAAAACATTCATTCCCTTGAAGACATCTAACTAGAAGAAGACTCATCAAATTATCATCCAACACCAACCTCAAAGGAAGCTTTTACTTCAATGTTTGTTTCTAGAAAAAAGGAGATGTGACGATCAATATATTCTTGATGAGAACCTAGATGCACAAGATGAAGTCAAAGAAAGTAATAAAAAAATATGTGAGAAGAAAGACGACAAACAAGACAATAGGAAGGACTTTTAGGTTCGAATGGGTAGCCAAATATCCTTTTATTGAACCTGTGGAGCCAAAAATTGGTAATGATATTCCAAATCAATGTCGATGTAAAATATGTAGTTGGAAACAAGGGAAAGATCATACAATGCAACTCAAATTAGATTCCATTGAAAAAAAAACGTGGGAAAATATATATTTCACAAAATAAGAAGGATGGGCACATAGTAAGATATCATAAGTGGAAAAATGCAAAAGATTTCTTGCATGTAAAGTATGCAGAAGAGTATGAAAATGAACAAAAACATTTGAAAAAATCTAAATGAAATAGGTGGAAAAATTATAGAAAAATTAGGAAAATCTAGGAAGACTGAAATGCTTGCCAAAAGTATTCAATTTGCTACGGTATTCCATATATTGAAAAAGGGAAGACACATTTCAGATTTCTTAGATAATTAAATTTTGTATTAGGTTATTGTCTTACAGAACGTTGCACAATCACATTGGTTAGATAACAGTAATTGGGGAATTTCAAAATGTCTTTTTCTCATGGAAAAGAAGGATTTGAATGAGACTATAAAAAATATAAAGTTTATTTTACTTTCAATTGATGAGGTCATAGTAGTGGACAATAATTCATGGGTTTGTATTCATGTATATACTTTTGCAAATGAAGTAAGAAATCCCCATCTCTTAGCTATTCATAAAATGAATGAAAGTTACAATTCTGAAAACCTTTACAAATTGTTGTTGTCAATTTTGAAAGATATAACAGGTATGAAGGATTTTTCCATTGTAAAAAAGATATTTTGTGTTGGAACTAATGGTGCAGTTGTAATGTATGGGGACAAAAATGGTCTATGCGTCAGACTACAGACAATTGTTGCACCTTATATGATTTCAATTCATTGCATGGATCATAAAATGAATTTGGCGCATAAAAGTGCGAGAAAATTCGAAAGTGTTAACAAAGTAGAGGAATTGATCTGTGGATTGCATGCATATTATTCACGTAGTCAAAAAATATTTTTAGAATTTGAAAAATTTACAGTTGGATTGAAAGATGGGTAAAAGCTTCTGAAAGATGTAGATACCAGATGGATTTCAATGTATGAGCCCACTTCTACAATATTTGATGAATATCCTTCATTGACAGGTTTTATGTATAAATACCATAGGGAAGTAGATAAAGATAAAGATTTGTTGTACCATCTAATAGATATTGAAAATTCACTTACATTATGTGATATTTTGCCAATGTTGAATGAGCTCAATGTTTTGACGAAGCATGCACAAGAGCATTGTATCTATGTAACATACTTTGTACGAATAAGAAAACATGTATGGATAAGTCTGGATAGTTTATATTTGCTAGAGGGATTTTTTTAGGGACCTATTTTTGAAATACGGAATACATTAACTGACATTAAGAATCCAAGTTGTTACTTAAAATTTAATATAAATGATCATTTGTGCATAAGAACTCATGGGAAAGAGATACGACTTCACACTTTTAAGAGAAGACAAGATTTTGTTGGATAAAAATTAGATGAAGTAAGATTGACACATAATTTATATGAAACAGTATAATTTGACACGCAAAATAAATTGAAAAATATTTTTGAATATTTATCTATAGAGATCCATGAACGATTCAAAATAGATAAAGTACTTGAAGTAATGGGAGTTTTCAATCCACTGTTTTGGAATAGAGATGGAGGGGTTACTGAAAGGTGCATCGGTAATATATTTATAAAATACATGAATAGGATAATGGAACATTTATGTAAGTGTGAAGAAATAAATTATGTTGTTGTTGAAGGTATTTTTCAAAATAAGTTACTGAGTTCTTAGTCACAACATTTTTCCATGATTATTCTAGAGCAATTTTATTTTCTGGATGAGCCAATATAAAATGGTTCCATTAGAAGACTTTGGAAAAAACTGTATTCAAGTAGTATTTTGTGAGACGGTTTGAACGGGTATGTTTGACTATATGAACTTTTTCAAACTATGATCCTAGGATTTGTTGAAGATGAGAGGGTATTCAGTGCATTATCCTTCGTAAAATCAAAAGTTTGTAATAGATTGGATAGAAATTTAGAAATTTGTTTGAGAAATTGTATGTATCTAGTAAGTTTGTGGAAAATTTTCCTTATGAGAGAGAAATTTAATTATGGAATTCACTCATCAAAAGAAGAGGATTAGGTAACATTCTGACTGATCCAGGGGATCCAAACACATCCACTAAACACACTACTAATTCAGGAGAATTTTCAGACACTTATGAACGGGTTGCTCCAACACTTTTTCAATTACCAGATTCCTAATTTATTGTCTACATTCTTGACACTATTGAAAAAATTATTTAATATTTCATATTTATTATCAACTAGTCTTAATAGACTATATGTTGTTTTACTTGGTACAATTTCATTTTTTTATATTTTGTTTTGTTTTTTTAATAAAGATAGTGATTTATTTAGATCCATCTGTGTGATTAATATTTAATCTATGCATGAAACATAAATCCTTTCTATAATAAAAAAAATACACACAAAATTTCTAAAACCATGATTTACATCTCTAAATAGTAACAAAAAATATTCACAAGAAAGAAGAAATCTGATTACAAATTTGAATATTAAATTGTTTAAAACTTTCAAGAAATGTGACACAACAATAAATATAGTTCCAATTCACAATTAAACTTGTATTCATTCTAAGAAGAGGTGGATTACTTTATGAAGGCATATGTTTTCATAAACCATTATCAGCCAATACAATTACAAAATTATGGGTTATCAATTTCTTTTCAAAGCTTCTGAGAAAGTTATTTCATATAAGAACACATTACAAGGGAATCCTATTTTCTACCTATGATTCTGAATCGTATTTGTCCTTATGTCTGCTACACAGAATAAAAAATAAAAAATTGGTTGGCCACTATATTTAATTCCTACACAAGTGTCAGAATTGTGACAACACACCTGTCAGACGATGAAAATATTTTTTTTTTCAATTTTGTGTTGTAGGGGAAACTTGATATTTTTCTTGCAAAAGAGGTAGAGTTTTCTTAGTTTTTATAGTGCTCTCTACTAAAAATCCTGATACCTACAAATCTTGTGCTGCACTATTGATATTTTGAAGAATATTGTGCTCTTCCCTCACAACATCTCTCGATGAAAAAAGTGATGGATAAACATCTGTATTTTCTTTTAGAAAGATATCTGGATCCATCTTATGCTCCTTGATTATCTTTCTCAATGTATTATTTTGTTTATTTAATAAAGAAAATTTTTCCTTCAACTGTATAAATGCATTTAAGATTTTGCGGGAATTATTCAAATACGCATCAAATACAACTACATCTTTCTTTAAAGTTTCATATTTTCCGTACAAAATAGAAATGTATTAGATAAGCTATAAACAATTTATTGCATTGCTCATCATAATGTCACAATGTTTCATGTGTAAAAAATGACCTACCACAACTTTCTCTTATTCTGCATTTACTATTAAAACATTTATTTTTTCTGTATCCCATATGTTGTAGTAAGCTTGGGATTCAACATTAAGATTCTCCAACCCATTTAACATTATATCTAAAAATTCATCATCATAATCATTATTATACAAAATTGTGCTAGAATGAGCTTTATTTAGCAAAATGTCAAGCCTTACTGGTTAGCTCTCTATGATAGAGAACAATGAAATCCTTTGAGAATGATTACGGTAATGAATATTTATTTCTTTGATCAAAACTTTGGCCCTTTTCTCCCAAGTGTGCACTAATTCCACATCAGACATAGCCACTTTCTAAATTTTGGCCCCTATACTTTTTGATACTATATTTTCTACGGAAAAATCTATCTTTTGATCATCCACGAGTGGAATTTGACTTGGTGGGGGAGGAGAATCTATGATTTCATGGATATATTATTGCACTTGTGGTTGAGGAGGTAGAATACTTTATATCATATCATGGGTGTCAAAATAGTTACCCATCTTGGTGTCACCACTATCAAACCCTCATAACTCATCATTGAGCTTGATCTGGTTCAAAATATGTGTACCCATTGGACTAAATACACCACCTAGTGAAAAAACTAGAAATTCTAAGAGTGTGGGGTGAAATTTTCATGCGGAGTCAGCAGGAAATGTAATATTCTTCCCTGTAAATTTTCTTTTTGTTTGTAAAATGTGTGGCGACAGTAGTGGAGGCCTATTTGGAATTTGGTGTGGTCATCTATTAACTGCAAGAAGCAAAGTATTAAATAATTAAACATTATACCATTGTTAATACTAAATAAAATATTTTCAAGTAAACAAAATAATCAAAACATTATAAATTACTTTGCATGCTCAGAGATGTGACCATACGACCTTGTGACTAAGACTGAGTTTGAGATGTACACTGTCAAACTCATAAGTTTCTACAAAAAAAATGTAGAAATATTAAAATAATTTACCACTTACATAATAGATAACTTGTTAATGATTCTTTCTAGCAGCTTAGTTCAGGAAACATTTTAGTGGCGAATCTTCGTTAATTGACGAATATTCTATTTTTTGAAATTGGTGAATTTTTAGTGTAGGAATTAGGATCCGGTCACCAAAATTTCTAGGTACAAGTTAATTTTTTGGGTCAATTCACCATTCCCATGAAATATAAATTCACAATATTCTCCTTAATGATGTCAGCCGATAGCATATTTTACGCTATTGAATGACAAGATAATATATGCTTTTAGCCAGTAGCATAACATTATTTTATGCTACTAGTCGACAACATAATTTATGCTATAGCTAGTAGCATAAAATATAATAGTATCCAGTAGCATATTTTATGCTACCAACCGAAAGCCTAATATATGTCGTTGGTCGGTAGCATAAAAAAATGATACTAGTTGGTCGCATACAAAAAAGCCATCATCTGGTAGTCAGGGATTTTTTCTTGCACCATATTTTGGGAGGACATATTTCTCATTGAGATGATCATTTTAATTGTTAACATTAAAAAATTTCAAAAAAAAAATTCCCATAGAAAATTAGCGAAATCTGTATTTCTTTTAAAATAATCCCTTTTCTTGATTTTTTGTGAGGTCATATTTTTTCATCGAACTGGTCATTTTAACTGCTATTTTAAAAAAATTACATATTTTTTGGTTGACATCATATACTATTAGCTGACAACATAATATATGATGTCGTTCGATAGCATAAAATATGCTACCATCCGACAACATACTTTCATTTTCTTCATATTTGCCATTAACACGAAAGTCAATATTCCCAGATTCACCAATGAATTTCTACAATTTTTTTTTGGGTTAGTCTTGAAATTTTCCCTTGCTTAGTTATAAATAGTAATATAAATACCTGTAGAAAATTTTGGAGGGAAAGGTGGTGGTGGAGGTATCGACCTCCTAGGTTTTTTGTGTTGAGGAAATTGAACCGAGGTCGATTATGTTGAATCCATATCAGAATCACCAGTGGCCTCTGGAGGGGATTTAACCCAAGAAATAACCTCCTCATGAGATATTGCAGCTAAAATTATTATTTGTTTAATACAAAATTACTGTTATTATTGCATTCAAAAATAATTAATCATTGTAATGTTAAAATTAATTATTACTTGTTGTTATTCAACTGATACACCTATCGATAACAATTTGTCATTTATTGCAATTGGAATTTCTTCATTCTATAAATGGTGGAAATATTCTTGATAGAAAGCAAGTAGATAATTGGTATAAGAAAAGAGAGTCTTTGTTTTATCATATGCATTGATGCTGACAAGGGCCTTGTTGACATCTATTTTAATTTGATTGGAAAAATATGTGTACCAATCTAATTGTTTCCTTGCCATTTTCCACAATAAATACCAAACTGCCAAGAAGAGAATGTTTATAGATCTACCCTACAACACAATCCTAGATTGAAAGAGTGATATCATTTCAAGAAATAAATTATTTGTCACACCTTGTATAACAAGACCTATTTTGGAATGATTAATTGTAGTTGCAAAAATATACAAGAAAAGTTAGATGCTTAGGTAGTTAAGTGATATTAAGAAAACATATAATTGAAAAATAAAATTGAACTTACCATCAACTTGCACATTTTAATGAGACTCTATATATATATATATATTTGTATCAGTTAAGAAAACCTTTGTAGTCATGTCCATTTGGTTTTTAAAAGGTAACCCAATTAATTGATGGATGTTTGCGGGATCCACGCCGAATGAAAATGTACGATCTATCAGGGGGATGGAATTTTTTAAGGAATTAATCAGTTAGTTGAGGATGGTGGTATTTGTGTCGAAATAGGGGATGTGGAAAAGCCCCATGAATTGTGTTTTCTACATCTAGTCTTTAGGTGTACATTTGAATTTCATCAGTGCCATAACTTGAGGGCATAAGATATTTTTGTACTGAAATTTGGAGGAAGAAGTAATTGTGGAACTATCCATTATTTAAAGCTTTGGAAATTGGTGTAAAGTTACAGAAGAAGGAGGGGAAATACTATAGGTACACGTTGGTTTAGTAGAAAATTAGAGAGAATGTTGTAGATTTGTAAAAGTTTATATATTAAAAAGTAAAGAAATGAACCTCGTAGGGGTATATATAGGGATAGGGTTCACGAGGAGGAAAAGTGGAAAATAATGATAGGTGAATATTTTGGAGGCAACACGTGTCTAGGGACTTGTCAAGTTCAGAAGAGTTGGATGCCAACACTAGCCCAAACTATTATGTCTAATAGGAAATAGACGATCGTCTATCATGATCCGTATAACAGGGTAGAGATGATAATACAACTTAACATACCCAATAGGTAAGAGTAAGAGACAATCATCTAGCCACCCATCTAATATAGAAGAGATAGATGTTGAATAGGGTGGAGACAAATGTCTAATAGGGAAAATAAAAATGTCTGATAGGGAAGAGATGAACGCCTAATAAGGAAGAGACGGGAATCCGAGAGGGGATGGCCAGTCATCCAATGAGGTCCATGTGATAATGAAGATATGGACATCTAACATCCTATCTCTCATTCATATAATAATAGATAAATGACCTTGTAACATCTGTTCAACTGTGTGAAAACACAAAAAACTGTAGCCTGCCAAATTGCCTTTTACACGAAACAATTTTTATAATATTCACCATTGTTTTGAAAGTCCATTTCAGAGATTCTCCACCCATTATTTAATATTTTTTAGAGGGGAGGCCTTAAAATGAACCTTGATTCTTGTTTTATTGCATGGTTTAATAGAGGCTCATTTTGTTTGTTTTTGCGATAATCCTTCACATACAGGGCAACAACCAAGAATGGTGCTGCATTTTTTATTTGTATTGTAGATATCCATTTGAGGGGGGAAAATAAATCTGATTTGGGGTAGTTTTGTAGAGATTATTGGGTGGTCTCTCCTATGAGAAGATGCAGCTATCAACCATGGTGGCGTGGGTTGTGCCCATGCCACCCATGACACGGAGAAAGGTCTGGGGGATGGGTGCACGACCAAGTCATGACCCCTCCACCCATAGTAGGGTTTCACAATTATATGTTTTTTGTTTTAAATAAATAAAGAAAAAAACATATTTCCATATATATATATATATATATATGTAATCCCTTTAATTAAAACACAAGGAAAAAAATAGATCTGAAACATATAAGCACAAAACATACGTATTTAAAAAATGTATACATGTTTATATATAAACAAAAATACACAATCACATATTTATTTGTATGTTTGTATTTATTAAAGAAGATGATTTAACTAACATTCTCTTCACTGTGTTTTTTAGCACAAACCAGAATCACATTATTTTATTCATATATATATATATATATGTATGTATGTATACATACATACATACATACATACATACATACATACATACATACATACATACATACATAT